>JAYMTL010000058.1:0-108917 GCA_036897445.1 Pelargonium tetragonum | reverse complement strand
CCCTCTCGTATATTGTCATAAGGTGAAACTCGGATAATATTAGACAGATTCCTCTCATTCAGCATTAGGTCGAAAAGGTTATCTTGAAGCGCCCCCTTCTTTTCGAGTCTTTTTATTGCCCAATATTCCGCATCCATGACTTCGCGCAAATGATCCACAGTCAAACGCCTGATCAAAGTGTTCCCGTACTAAAAGTTCGTATTCCCCAGGCCCATTCTGAGCAGGAATTCCATAATAATCCCGTGCCTCTAATTGACGAATTGATTCGTACATACCTTGTTCGTAATCAACAGCGAAGACATTCCGAAATGTTGCTAAAGATGCAGAACTCGATTCAGATTCTAGAGCTGGCAAATCGTCGTCAGAAGAAGATACATAAAGAAAAATAGATGAAGAAAGGCCAAAGGTAACAAAGTCAAAAAGATGAGTAAAAAAGAAACGAGTACAGCTAGCAAAGAGCTTAAGAGTATGAAGAGTATATAAGCAAGCATGTGTCTCCTTTTGAGAAGCAAAAATCTGTAAAACAAAGTAAAGACTATATAGATTGATAAAAGAAAAAGTAGATACTGTGTACTAGAAAAAGGAACGACTCCTTTTGAACTCAAATAAGCTGCTACAAGAGAAAGAAAGGCAGAGACTTGGCAAGATACTGTACCTTTTTAGGAGTAGTCATCTCAAAAGGAAGATTTCATAGTAAATGAGATGCATATGATATAAAAACTAAGACTAAGCCTTTAAAGAATAGCTTGTAATTTAGTGAGTGAAATTCCGCTATTTGACTTAAGAGCCCAAGATGAAGTCCGGTTTTGAACCTTTGAATGCCGATATCAATAAGGGGTGCCTTACCACTTGGCTATACTCCACAAAAAGAAGACTGAATACCAGTCTTTTAGAAGAATAATAAAGAGAAAGATTCTACTTAAGCTAATTCATTCCTAACCTTTTTATAGTTACTTTCAAAAAGTAAATAAAAAAGAATTGAGCTGTCGACCGAGGGGTCAAGCCGCTTCGTATACACTAAGAGTTGAATTACGTAAAGTTCATGCGCAAGAAATGGAAAAGGGAATCGCGAGATCCTTATATTATATAGAACATAGAATTCATATTTGTACCACCCCCATAAAAAGATTTTGCTTAGTTCTGATTCAGAGTTTATATCATGGTGGATAAAGGGGTTCCTGGTACAAGTCCAAAGCGTTTAGAAGACAAATTCCTTTTATTTATTATTTTTCATGAATGAAAGTAAGGTCTAATTTGGAAAGAGGAGTAAGTTTCTATAGACTAGAGAGGTCTGAACATTTTATATAACTGGTAGATAAAGGCAGGAATTTCTAACAAAAAGACTTTTTATAGATTATAACAATGGAGTGAAAAGCATTTGTGGATATTTAGAAAGCTAACATAAGGATTCGTAGTGAGTAAGTCGACTTGAACTCGTAGTCTTTCTATTCAATCTATTTGGATATAATATCGATCGGAAAAAGCCCTATTCTACTTCTACAAGAGCATATACATAAATTTTCAAAGCTTGTATTCTTTTCTACCTAAGCTTTTTTTTACTAACCTCGCTGGGACCTTGAGTATTGTAAGACTCTCTCCCCGAGTAGTTAATTCGGAAACATCGTCACTGAACGTGGGCTTATCCGCATGTGTTCTTTTTTTGGTAGATACTTATAATGCCCTTTTATGAGAGATCAAGTTGTGCGGATCCCTGTTAGTCGTATCCTAAACGAGGTACTAGTTTTTTTGCAACAAGTGCAAAGTCTATAAGGAGTCGAATATATACATAGATTTTGACCCTTTTCCTTTTTTAGTATATAATTTACTCGGGCAAAAAGAATCCTATATAGAATGAATAGAGAATTTTCTTTTTATTTCATTAAGGCGAGCTATAAGTATACCCTTTGTTCCAATCAGGTTGTGCATATATTTTTCAAGGTAAACCTAGCTCGGAAAATGAAAATTATAGGAATCCTTTGGCTCAGAATGAATCTTGGGTGTAACTTAGATCAAATTCCTTATGATGCATGACTTGAACCATAAAATTCCTTTTAAACTTACTTCATCCTACTGCCCGATCAATTAGAGTAGAGACTCTTTTTTTGTTCTTCGTGCAGGCATATAAAGTCATTTTTTTAGGTGATTACAATCTGGGAATTTGGACTAACTTTCTTGTCTCAACCAAAGGGGTGTTTTTTATCCTATGAAATTCTTTATTGTAATAAAAAGGGCCTTTTAGAGCTGGCTAAGAGTATAGAATTATCTAAATTTTAGTAAGGGAAATTTTGCCCCCTTCTCCTTTAGATAAGAATTGTTAACTATATCACGGACCTTGTGAGGAAACTAGGTAATCTGCTGAAAATGCTAAATCTACTGGAAAAGAAAAAAGCACTTTTTTTGGTAGAGTATGAAAGAGCCCTAATTTTCTTTATACTAAAACTATGAATGCAGGATCTCTGTTGCTTAGTGGTAATTAAGGAAGAACTTACAGGTTAAATCCTGCCTGCGGGGGAGCCCCTCTATTTCAATTAAAACTAAGTTGCAAAACACCAAGTTAACTTTATGAAATCCTTAAGGCTCCCTCAATAATAGAGATTTCAGGTATTGGATTTACCAATGAGCTTCTCCAACTTCTCTCTTCTCTGCAATAAAAAACTAAGCCTCTTAATGGAAGTGATATTTATGGTAAGTAGAAAGGTAGCTATCGAGTATAATAAAATAGAAAGAGGGTTCTATAGTGAAGCAAATCTTGTAAAAAATCTAGAAAATGCTTTATAAAAGCTTACTTTTTTTCTTAAGATACTTAAAAATCCTCAGTAAGACTAACTCAGATACTAGAACTCGCTAAGATATAAGGACCCCCTTTCTTTTTTATTATGCTTTTGCCTCTCACGACTCTTCATATACCCTAAAGGGTACCTCAGCCCACTAAGACTTCCATTGAATAAAAGTTTTAGTTATATAAACTCATAAGAAATCCTGGGTTTTGCATAAGGGAACCCAAAAATCTTTCTAATAAGAAGACTTCGCCAAAGAGTATACCCTGGAATTTTTTAAGCTTTTGTATAAGCAAAAACTAAAAGTTCACTTAGTTACACCCGCAATTTACTTAAATAGAAAAAGAAAGAAATCCCCTCCCTTGTGTAGGGGTCATTTTGTTGCAAAGCAGCCGCCCTTGGGGTTAGTTATACTATTGCTTTATTTTCTTAGTTTTTAGAGAGTCATGTATATAAGATATTAAGAGACTTTGAATGGGCATTCTTATTGTTTAAGTTAGATTCCTCTTGTCTTGTTACTACACTACCATGAGAGGGTTTAAGCCTTAGAAAGAGTAGCGTTCCTCTTCTTTCTAGCCTGCAACCTATTGTCATTTTATGTATTAACTAGAATATGAAACCTGAAAAAGCAACTAGGCTAGAAACGTAAATAACAGAATGCAATTAAGACACAACAAGAGGACTCTTCTTATAAATACAGCTAATAATATAGGGACTAAGACTATTCTAACCCCTCGAATACTAAAGAGAGACTCGCCAAAATCTCCGGGGCTTCTTATATAATTCCAAAAGCATATCGAAAAGAGCATGTTTTAGTAGCTAGAATCGCAAGCTTGTGAAATAAGGGATTTAGAATGACTCTGTGTGTGTTTTCTACCAGTGCGCTTGTTTTACTTATATGGTACACGCTAAGGGCATGCCTCATAAGCTTACGCAGCAATGAGATTAGATAAAAAAAGAAAAAGATATGAAAGTGTAAGCTTAGTATAAAAAGGGGCGTTTATAATTAAGAAGGAAACTGCACAGGGTATAGACAATATAGGTAAGGTAATAAGATATGAGCAAAAAAAGGTGCCTTTGTATTTTCTTTTTAGTTCAGAGTTTCTGGGCAATTCTATAATATCCATTCTAGCCAAGACTTTCCTTAATATAGAGTTCTCTTCTTGCAATTTTATGTATAAACCTGTGGTATATAGGTGTTTTTTTTATGTACCAATTCAAAAAGAAAAATGCAAATCTAAGGCGTGAGGCTTTTTATACAGAAGAGTCCGCTAAAAAGCTCTTTTTAGGCTCTCCTAGCCTAGATCTTATAAGAACTTCGTGATTGCTGAGTCAAAATCCGCTTACAGAGAATAGCCAAGTAGCCAAAAGAGACAATATAGGCAAGAGGTTAATAGCCTTGATAACAACTTTGTCTGTCTCCTCCTTTCAATTTTTGGGTAGTACTAAAAAAATCCTGAGGATTCTAATTCCAATTTGCTTTCTTGTCCAAGTAGCAGGGTACTCACTAAGTAGGTGGATTCATCACAAGGAAAAGAGCTTCCTTTATTAGCTCGGGCTATTCTTGAAAAGTGTCTTTTTTAGTTTATATAAGAAGCCTCTTTTTTTGAGGAGTACTTCTTTCTAAACTGCTAAGGGTCAAATACCCACAGTGGAATTCTCATTTACAAAACCCTACAAGAAGACTTTCAATTTCACCCCTTGCCTATAAAATTTATCGAAAAAGATCAAAACTAGAGGAAACCCTAATGGGATGAAGTAGGAATAGAGTACAAATGCGATTGAAAGAATTTCCAGGCGTACCGAATTCCCACAATTCAATTTTGAATAAATCTCCCCTTTCTGACACAAGGGTTAAACTTCACACAGAAGCTAAAGGAAAAAGACAATTTGATTTTATAGAGAATAATTTTTTAAGTAGTCTTTAGAACTTTTGCAATATCTTTCTAGATACTGAACTTAAATAAAGTTTTTTTAGGGCCGCCCTTACCCTATCGGATTTCATTGTTTTATTTAAATAAAAAGCTTCTAGATAGAATAGATACAGTAAATTTCAGACCACCCCCAACCTTATTTTATAACTTTTATAACAAGTGGCGTTACCCATTAAGAGGGAGCCCGGTATCTTTCAGGGTTTAGAAGGACTCTTCTTTTATTCTTTACTTATCTATGAGACTCAAAGCTCTGAATTTAAGACCCCCTATTGCTTTAAATTAAAGCGGATACCCATAAAGAATAAAAAAACTTTTTAACCGAGTACTAGATAAAAATTCATCCTTGCAACTAAAACGCTGAAGTAAAAACTTATAAAATAGGGTTCGTTTACAGTTGATTTTTTATTATAGCCACTAAATTCTTTCAGGCCTTTGTTTATTAAAAAAGGCCTTGTGTCTTTTGGTAAGGAGGAAAGGAGGTCCTTGTGACTATCCTCGTTCCTTGTTAGAATCCTTTTTTGAAAACTTGAATTCGAGATTGTTCTTTCTATAAAATAAAGAAAGGCTCTCATAGTAAAGTACTGCGTTAATAGATTTTTGGAGTCTTTTCTTACTTTCTGTATAGTCTATAAATCTAAATCTTGACAAGCTTACTAAAATAAAAAGGGTTTACGGATACAATAAAGGACCTAAAGCTTCGCGTGTAATTCCTCTTTGGTTTGCTAAATTGAAACCCTTTAATAGAAATAGAGTCTTTCAAAAGACTTCCGTTTTACTTATACCTCGATTAAGTCTGGGTTAGAGACTGTTACTTTGTACAAGATTTTATACTCTATTTTTTAAACGCCCCTAAATTTACACATACTAAAGAGCAGTAAACCTAGCTAAAAAGTTTCCAAGGATTCGATTAACCGGGATCCTACGACTTTTCAAAGAGAATTAAGGATATTACTGGCTTACCCAACAAAAGACTAGAGTCGTCTAAAACCAAGACTATGGGCCGGTTCTGAAAAGATTTGGAAATGCAGTAAATCTTTAAAATGTAGAATCGTGAGATTATCCTAACATAGATATAGTGCACGAAAAAGGGGATCTATTCCTATCCAACTCGGTAACCGAAGGAACTTTTAAGGAAAGCTTGTCTTGTTGAAGCGAAGACTCAAAAACAAGAACTAGACTCTTGCAAGGAATTCATGCAATACTAAGTTTAGCAATTCTTACTCTAATGTTCATTAAGGAAGATCTAAGTAAATGACTAAAATAGGACCCTCTGATTAATTCTAAACAAATGTAAAAAAACCTGCCCTTTCAAGCTAGTAGCTTAATTACCACTAAAACTACTTTTGTTAGGTTTAGTAAATAAATAAAAATCTTATTCTAATTTATCGATAGACCCCCTTACTTTGACCCCTCCGAAATATCCGTAATTTAGAGAAATCCTTATGTCTTATTAGTTAGGAATCTGAGGAGTATGCCTAGTGGAGGAGAGTCTAACTTTCCCTGCGAGTTTCAATAAGAGTTGCTTAGTTCTTAGTGGATATCCTTAAAATTAAGGAATGAAAAGAAATGGGATTTTTTTAGACCCGGAAATCCTAATTAAAAAAGTAGTTTCAGCTTGCTTGTAAAAGAGTTCGAGATACAAAAAGTCCTCCTTATCTATCTTATATAGATAAGATTTATTAAAGAAGAGAACGCTTATCAGGAGTCGAGCTATGGGTTATGCTAGGGTTAGTTTTTGGGTTTGTGTTAAATAAGTGTAAATTAGGAGTTAAGCTCGTTTTAAGTCAGTCTTTCTTAGTGAGAAAAGAGTCGGTTGGTTGTATTAAAGAAGTAGTGCATTCATTCTTATGTTCGGTTGAATTACTTCATTAAAACCACTTCTTGAGATACTGGCATTCCTTAGTGTTCTCTAAAAATTCTTATTAAAAGGAAGTCCTCCTAAATTAGGAAAAGCACATTTCCTTTTTAAGAAATCCGTCATATAGTTTCGCTCTTTCGGAGTTGTCCTGCAGTCCCTTAGACAAAACCCTCTTTTATTTTAAAAACTTTGATTCTGACACATTTGTGTTCACATGAGTTCCTTTGCTTAAAAAGAGTTATTTAACTATAATAATAATGAAAAGTGCCTATAAACTGACTTCGACTTCGTATATGAAATAGAAGAAACTTCCGATAAAGAACCCTTTAATTGAATGAATTAAAAATGTATGAATCCTAAATAGCACTAAAAGCACTTGTTAGTTAAGTAAGCTGCTAATAAGAAAAAGAATGAATAAGGGGTCAAGTAAAGGGGGCCTTTTTCTATTCTATAAGTTTTAGACCTAAAATTGATATAAAAAGGAACTAGTATTCATAAAAGAACCCCTCTTTCAATGAAATACCAAAAGGAAATTTTGTATAGTATAAGACTTTAGAAATCGGCGATAGTGAGCGGCTCAATTACGTGTAATCTCTAAGTTCTAGGGCACTCCTGCCTAAAGCTCGAGTCTATTATGACAGGTATATCCTTTATTCAGTGGTACTCTAGCTTTTGAACCTTAGAGATACCTTTTTACAAGGAACCCAGTTTAAGTAACATAAAAATTGAATAGATTAATCTAACTTTTTGTAAATAAATCTAATTCATTATTAATTACTCGCTTATTTGCCTTTTTTTTACATTTTTTGTTCATCCAATCCAACCTAAATTCCAAAAACAAACTTTTGTAATACAGGACTCAAATATATATAATTCCTAAAAAATTCTGCCGCAATTGACTTATTTATATAGCTTGAAGCAAGTAAGCCTTTTTTAAAATCAAATGGAGCTAAACGCTAAGCGATAGAAGTTCACAACCACGCAGTCTTCATGATAAATGCAAAAATCCGGGAATTTCATTTTTGTTAGTTTTTTTTTATTGAAGGGCTTCCCGAACTCAGGATCTACCAAAGAGGCGCCTTTTTCTTTCTTAAGTTAAGGGAATTTACTTAAAGCTACTTACTTTCATCAAAAAGCTTCCTTATTTGTTTCTTAAATAAAAAAAAGACGTATCCTTATTTAGATTAGAGTAGTATATAGGGATATTGATTTCATTAATCCACCTTTGGGACTTTTTGAAGTTCGAATAGAGTTATTTAGAAAAGTAAAAAAAACCTGGACAAGTAAGTCTAGAGCTTTAAGGCTTTGTCTTCTACAGTTCTTTTATAATTAATAACAACTTAACTTGACTAGATATTTGTTTGTAACTAAGCTTTTTCTCAATTTTCGCGAATCCGTTCATGCCGGGATCAACTCTTTGTTTTCTAAAAGATCTATTTCCGAAAAAAAGGAGTCTAACGCAAATGCAAAAGTGAAATAGCTGAGATAGATATGAAACGTAAAAATCTAAACTAAACTTTGTTTTACTTAGTCTATGCCTTTTTTCTTTTAAAATTGAGTTTTTAACCACTATATAGTTTCTTTTGTAGGTTTTCAATTTTAAACTCGAGGACCCCAGAATAGAAAAATCAGGGACTCTAACTCTGCGAACTTGTTAGTATTAATAGTCAATTTTTCTTTTTTTTGTTGCGCAGACACTTGTAGCTTCTAAAGAGCCCTATAGTCGCTCTAAAAACTATGTTCATGACTTCTTTTTAGTGTTAGTGGAACAACTCCCAGCCTCGACCGGTTTCTTGAAATACTTAACTAAAAATAGATTTTAATACTTCTACAAACGAGGGTCGGCTAAACCCCGAAACTTCCGCTAGTTTGACTATGTCTATTAATATTCAAAATTCTTGTGGTGGAGCTTATAAGAAAAATCCTGGGTAATCTCCAATAGTTTGTATTAGTGACAATTTTTTGTATCAGCTTTTATCCTACATACAGAAGAATTCGCAAACCTTGAGTCTTGCTTATTACTGCAGGAAATTCTCTAGGATAGAGAGGTCAAACCTCCTTTTCAGAAAAGAAGAACTCTAAACGAAAGGAAATATCAGACTTGAGACACAGTTATAAAGATAACTTTCCTCAAACTTTTACAAAGTCAAACTTTTTATGAACACAGTAAAGTGGGCTTTGGAACCTACGCTGGGGTCCGGTAAATCTAGAATTTCCTGGCACTTCTTTATTTATAAGAAACCCGTTATTCAGAGATGTAGTGAAAGTTTCTTATTAAATACTTGCAATTCTGTAATTCAAAATAGAGCTATTGTAGTATAAAAAGCTCTAAGATCGTTTTAATTAAAAGGAAAAAGAAAATAAGTGGTACCGTTTTCATTTTAAGGGGTGTAATAACTAAATTTAGTAGGAATCTAAGTACTTTTACGAAGCTTTTGGTAAAAAGATTAACTACAAAAAAGTCTGTTAGAGCTCCAGTAAACCTAACAGGTAGGTGCCTTTTTGGTTCTAGAAATTCCTTGATTGAATACTTGCCAGAGGCAGAATCCTTTTATTCAGTACTTTTGGATATTACCTGCTTAGTTAAAAAAACCCTTTATGCTTTAGCATGCACGGAGTTACTTAATTACATTACCTTGTTCTGTAAACCCGATTTACTTAAAAAGAGTAGAATTTTACACGGACTCGGTTGAGCTTTAGTCTTACTACATACAGGGCGGGGGCCTTGAATACCTTTCGTTTTATGCAATAAATTACTTCTTTTGAAATTGATGAGAATTCTTTTACTAAATTATTCCGGGATCCTACCCTTGTTAGAGCACAGGTATAAGACCCTCAATTCAGTAAAGAAATCCGTTTAAAGGCCTTGAATTGCGATAGACTTCGTTTTTTATGTATCCCTTTATCTTATAGAAATCTGCTTAGGATAAATTGATACCTATTTATAGGCATAAGGTCGGCGCCGCACTTACTTCTATATACACGGACCCTGCTAGTTTCATTTAACAAAGTATGTTATAGCTGCCCTACTCTTAATTTAATGAGACTTTTCATTCCGATGTATATAAGTTTTTTCGGAAAGTTTCATACTAATTTGAGTTTCCTTATTCGTAAGATTTTAGATTTAGATAGGTTTACTGCAGTTATAAAAAAAAGAAGGAATTAACATATAAATTAGTGAAAATGACTTAAGCAGCTTATCTTAAATTAAAAACCTTAGGATATTCTTTAAAAATCTCTAGACCCGGAGGCTTATAAGTAAGAAAAAACGGGAACCTCAAAGTAAGACTACAGTTTC
This sequence comes from Pelargonium tetragonum, assembly GCA_036897445.1. Classification (NCBI taxonomy): domain Eukaryota; kingdom Viridiplantae; phylum Streptophyta; class Magnoliopsida; order Geraniales; family Geraniaceae; genus Pelargonium; species Pelargonium tetragonum. The sequence continues at coordinate 99,050 of JAYMTL010000058.1, read as the reverse complement.
TTAGTATAAACCTACTGCGGGGAGGACGTAGAGAGCAGCTAAAAAAAGTCTTTCTCGCAAGGAAATGGATAGGTAGCCCGATACCAGACTTTTGATAAAAAAAGCACTTTTTAAGTAGTATACTTAGAGCTTAGACAGTAACATAAATGAATATTCAATTCAAGAAAGAAGTGGGGGTATCTTAATCTTAATTGGTGCGGTAATCTTAAAAATTAGATAGCTTTTTCGGGCCCTTAGCCTCTTTCATTATTCTTGGATCGACTTATAGTTAGCTTGCACTGTATCACTATATCAGATCTTTTCGACTAGGGAACTCGAAGATATATCTAGTTTCTAAAAACTTCGGGTACTTGTTTAGCGAAACTTGTAGCTTCTTATTCCTAACCGGGTTCTTAAGCTTTGCAGTTTCTATTACTAATTTCATTTAAAGCAGCTGATTTCTTTCATTTATAAGCTCTGTTTTTATTACATATTTGCAAAGAATTTGAGATAAACCTATTTTTATTTTAAGGAACTTCTTTTTACAATGTACAATGAGGGGCTCTACTTTTTACACTAGTAAAGACCCGCTTTTTTAAGAAAAATTGAAGCTTGACACCTTCTGTGCTACAGCTACTTCAAATTCTAGTATAAAGCCATTAGCAAAGAACTCGCAAGTTACTTGATCTACTTTTACATCTCGAACTCTAATGCATAACTACAATTTTGAAAAGAAAAGGTTCGGAATGCTTCTTAATGAAAGAGGTTTTTATCCAGACTGCACACATTTTCAAAGAGATTGCTTCGGTTTTATACTTTGAAACCCTAGCACCTGGTTAGCTGGAGGAACCTAGTTTATCCGCCAAATGAACAGAATTCAAAACTCCCTTAATATATCGTAAAATTTTGTTTGTTTTATAGTTAATAGAGTTTGTATAAATCTAGCTATAAAGGAATTGTCAGTAGAAGTTACTCTTAAAATTTTAGAGTCTCTTATGCTATTTAAAAGAAGACCTTGACTTTTTATCTCATTTCATTTTAGTAGGTCTTAGATTGCTAAATTTCTTAGAAGAGCTCCAAATATTAAAGCATTTCTATACTTTTGAAAACTTCTGTCTTGTAGAATTCCTCTACTATAGCAGGAACAAGTATACTGTCTATCGTAGCTTTGAACCACAGGAGCTTGAATCTGAGACTTGACGCTAGCAAAAGTCTTAATTCCTTAAAAAATGATATAAAAGGCATTAGCCCCTGAGTTTAGTAGTGTAGAGATTTCCTATAAATCAAATTCCTCATAAAATTCAATAACTTAGAAACTCTCTGAATTTAACTAAAAAGAGTTGAATGAAGTCCTAGGGTCGTTAAGTTCTTTCCGGACCCTAGTCTGTAGTAAGTCAATCGCCGGGTTGAATCCACAAATCGTGAGTAACCTAAGTTCTCCCAAGCTACTTTTTACGTTTGGATCGAGAACCTTCTATAAGTAAACACTTTGCGTATTGCACTCAGAAAGAAGATTCTAAAAATCCTAGTAATTCAAGGGTTGAGTCTATGTTATGGACCCGAGGGCCGATACCTGTTAGTTTGAAATGTTTTTCTTTTAAGTATATATCTGGTCTAAAATAGATCCCACTCCTATAACCTCTTAGGTATTCACTTACTAAAGGGATAGCTGTTATCCTGGAAATAATTAACTAAGAAGAGGCCTAATTGTTGCTACAGTCATTCTAATTCTTTATAGTATAGACTTAAAAAAAAAAAAGGACTTCTATAAATTAGATAGGGCAGAACCTTACAACATTGAACAAAGAATCCTAACGAGAGTAGGGTTTCTCTTAGTGTTCAACTGAAAAGGATTCTGCGGCCTTTTACGAGAGCTAAAACACGAGTTTATAGGGTCTTCTATATGTTTTTTTATACCTTTCAAAAGAATTTCATGCATTTCTCTCCCATTAGCTTTCTTTTTAAGGGCAAGGCCTTGTGTCAAGTTATGGAAAGTCCTTACTCTCCTAAAACCTTGGGAACACTTTTTCTAACTGAAATTCTCTCTTTAAACACAACTTTGATAAGAAACATATAGTACCCGCTTTTAAGGATTCTTTTATCAGCATACCCTATCTCTAAGAAAAAAGACGTTATATTAGGCACCTTTAAAATACGAGAATATTCTTGGGGTTGTAGAATTTCCCTTGGTTTTTAATAAACAATATAAATATTAGTAGGTCAAACTTTTTAGATTACAAATTTATACGACTAGACATACTTTTATTAGCAGCTTTTTTAAGGGTTCCTTGTTGTATAAGGAAGCCCCTAGTTATCCTATTTAGTACTGAGGTAGAGTTATGCAATATTTTAAATTATGATGAGAGTCTCTTCAAGGTAGAGTACAGATATATAAAGCGAGAACTAGAGTTTCTAAAGTGTGATGAATACTAAACTTATAAGTCATCAGATTATGCCTGTTTTTTTATCCTTACCTTAGTTAGACTAGTAGTTTGTAGTTTGTTTTTTCTTGTATTCTATTCTAATAAGGTATAAGGCTTATTCTTCAATGGACTCTGTAGCTTTGGGAAGGAAGAGAGTAACCTAATAAGCATATGAATCTATCTTACTTACCGAATCAAATTTCTAGTTTAGGAGATTCTTGTCTTCTAAGTCTTCCTACCTAGGTATACTGACTGACGCTAAAACCCACTTGACTTTGACTTCAAATCTCTCGGTTTCTCGGCTGAATTGGTTTTCTTTCTTTAGCTTTTTTATTTGTATTAGCAAGAAGAGATGTAGAAGCAATTGTACTTAGACTCTTAAGGCAAGCAGAAGCTACTTTACTTAGTAAATGTTCTAGTAGGTAGATAGGGCTTGATTCATTAGTTTAGGGTTTTTTCCTCTTATCGGGCACTCCGTTTATATGTTAGGAGGTTAACCGCTCAACGGGCTAGGGGGAAAGCGTCAGCAAGTCATAAGTTTAGTAAGTTTCTATCTAGGGAATTTCCGGTTGCAACAAAGTCAAGGAAATAGGGTAAAGTTAGGTCTACAGGTAAAGCGTCAAAACGGGGATGCATACGTATAGATATGAAGAAGTCCGTGAAAGAGGTAACGAAGTTAAAGAAAAAGAAACATAGTAAATATTGAACGGAAAAAGTCTTGGATAAAGTGTCAACTGGATAGACTAGCCCGTTTAGATTGAGTTAGAATTTCAGCTGTTATAGAAAAAGAGAAAAGGTACTCCGGTAAGAACTAACTAAATGAAATAGAAAGATCCGGACTTCCGTGCACCTGTATAATAAAATAAGGAAAAGCTCGTACTCAAAAGCTAAGTAGGAAACCCTGCGGGGTATACCTTGGGTCTCACTTCGCTTAGACAAAAATTCTTAGAATCCTTTAGGATTGCGGGGGTATAGGTTCCCCATTACATTATATATGTATATGTAAACCTGGCAATATTAAGAGATCCGCTTTTAGCCCTTTCAGAGTCTTCCTAAACTTCAGTTTATTCCGAGAACAGTATATCTAAGTGATTTATTAAGTAAAACAAAATCTTGTGAAAATTGCTTAAAAGGGAGCTAGGGGATTCCCATAGATATATTCGAATTATATATTCTATGAAATCTCTGTCATTTAGACCCCTCTTATCACAAAATTTTTTATTTAAGGCTGCTTATAGCTAAAAAGAGAATCCCAGGAATTTTGTAAATGAATTTTTTTAGTCTAGGTTTATATCTTTTGTTCTAATGTTACTATAATTTTGTCAGGGACTCTATTTTATAGGGAGAATTTCAGGAGATTCTAATAAGCACTACTTTATGCATAGAACCCTTTCGTGACACGCGCAGGGGGCTCCAAGGCCTTTTCTATATCTGCTACTTTGTCATTTTTTTTTATCAAAGGAGAGCCAAGCGAGCTTCCAAAGATTTTAGATACCAAAGGGCTTTAAGGTACAACCTGTTACCTTAAAAAAGCCCCTCAAGGAAGTGCTTTCAGATAAAGAATGTAATTCCAAAGGAGTTAGTATATTCTTATCGAGTTCTTTTTCTACTTTTTTTATTGGTTTGGCAAAACGTTTTACTGATATGTTCAAGAATACTCCATAGAATCTTAGAAGCTTTTTTTTTTCATTTTAATAAGAGGAAAATCTTTTAGTTTTCTTATGCCCTTCCTTTTGAGATAAACGAGAATTTATCCCAAGTTAAAGTCTTGCTGAAGTACCCTTTATACAATACAGCGCGAGAGGTTCTTACCTTTTTAGCTTTAACAATGAGTTTTAGGCTACTCCTGGGCTAGTTTAAGGGTTGTTTATTTTCTCTCAAACAGGATTGCTTTCAGCTTTTTAAACGGGGTCAATATTAAGATTTAACACGAATTTCAGTCTCCCAATTTTTACAAGGCTTTTGACTCTATGAAATAAAGGAATCCTTTTTATTAGTGACTGCGCCGCTGCTTTTTTACTTTTTTATTTAGTTCAATCCATGATGTAACGAAATGTATTTGTTCGCGGAATATAGTGCTTACTTAAGTCTTTAATGAGAGACTTTACTTTTGAGTAATAAAATCTCTTTTCTCTGTGTCATGGGAATTTAGAAATCTTGTAGAACCTTTTCAGAAAATCCATATGGGCCTCCTCCGAAGAGGGACGTGCCCCTAGGGCCCTCGCTTTTCACTTTGGGTTTGATCAGAATTAGAGGGAAAGAAAAGTTTTGGTTCTTTTCCGGGTACGCTAAAGCAGAAATTGTTAAGTCAAAGTTTTACACATTCTTGGACTTGAGTCTTTTCGGGCTTAAAAGGCAGAAAAAATTGGAAGTAGTTATAGTTGCTCAGCTTCTTTTTAAAGTAAAAGAAAGAGTCCTGCAAATAGAAAGATAAAGAGAAAAAGGTTTTTGTAAGTACGTTTCTCTGTCATTTTTGAGAAGAAGTTAGTCTAAGGTTATAGCAAGACGCTTATAAAGAGTTTTTTCTTTGTAAGATTACTTCCACACTCGCGATTTTAAGACTAAGAGTAATCCAAAACTTCTAATACACACAGAACTTAGGTTTAAGGTATTCTGTTTCCTGAGCAGACTTATTACTCATTTTTTTAGCCGAGATTTGGAGCAATCTTATACCCCAAAGGATTAAAGCCCAGTTTTTGGCTAGCCTAGGCTAGAATCCTTTATGCGGTTGGTTTAGTAAAAAGCCCCTTCTGAAAGTAGAGTAAACAATATAAACTAAAGGGGCCCGTGATATAGAATAACATAAACTTTACTTAAGGTAGAAAAAGGACTTAAACTTATACACCGGAGCCCCCTTAATTAAAGATTAAAGCTTGTGTCTGCCCAAGTACACCAATACCAAGAGGGATGTACTCTAAAAAGCGGGAAACTCTTGGGAGTGAAATAGTTGGGACGCGTCTATCCGCGGATTCAACCCGGATTTCCAGTTGAATTACATTACATGGGTTTCCTGTACAAAAGGTTTCTAATAAGGAGATCCATCCTAGTATAGTCTTTATTTGTTTGTACTACTCAAGGTATTCGTGCCCAGTTCCAATTCTTAGCTTTCAGTTTTGTGGACTGGTGAGTTAAGGAAAGAAATTCTAGAATAAAGTCTCGAGATAGACCCATTACTTTTCTCATTCCGCACTTTCTAAAAGGCTTAGGATAAATTATAAAGAATTGAAACACAACTACACTACTAAGACAATGGTAAGAGTTCAAGCCCTATCAGATAAAAAACAAGAGAGACTTCCTACCTAAGAAAAAGAAAAGGAAACCCACGTTCTTATGCAAACCCCGTTTACTTACTAGAGATCCCCTTTCTACTTTATTGAATTCCAAGGATTCTTGTAGCTCGTAATTCGTACTTCTTACAACTTCATTTAGACCTGTTTTAGAGGCTGTCTTACTCTTATTGTTCCCTGCAGCTTTACCCTGCTCGTGTTAATCAGAAACCCCTGTTATGCTTTATACTGGGGTCTTTATATAGAGCTTTTTTATACAAACGTTGTCTAGAAATCCTTTTTCTTATCCAGGGCTTTCAAGGTTCTTGTTGCAGTAAATTAAGTGACATATAAATAAAGGACTCTAAAGTATACCAAGCGTAAGTACTCTTTCTAAGCTTACTTGGGCTTTCTTTTTGTTACTTATGAAAACTATTCGCAGGGGGCTAGACAAAGCTTCCCTTTGAGTTCCTATGAAAAAGCTTAGAGGAAAGTCTCAGTTTATCTTTTTGAATTCTATTATAAAAAAGTATAGCTCCTTATTAAATAAAAAGTCCTCTAAAAGTTTGGGCGTAAATATCCTAGTTAGCTCACACTCACTAGATCCCGAGATCCTATAAAGCGTAAAAAAACTCTTTATTGCTAAAGGCGGGGCCGCTTTTGTAAAAATATTGTAAAAGAAAAAGCCCGCACTTTTTGTATCACCCGTTACTATATACAAAACTCGTGTGGTACCGAAATAGGGGATCTTCCGGATCCTTATGTAAACTGCCTAAAGAATTGTAGCTGCTGATCCTCGGCGTAACTAACATAGCTGTTTTTCTTATAGATATCCCGTAAAGCGGGTGCTTAGCCCCTACAAAATTAGGACTTAAAGTAGCACCTCGGCCCGCGAGGATAAAAAGGGAAACATAACTTAGTTGCAAACCAACACTATATTTTAAGAGTACAAACAGTTGCAAAGCAAAAAGAAGCGAGTCTCCTTTTTACAGTGCCTTTGCCAGTCATTCTATACCCTTATAAGTTGAGTATAAGGAAGTTCCTCTCGGCCCCAGTCAGCAAAGAGCTGAGGGTAAAACTTGCTACTTACTTTTACTTTATAGTATATAAAGAAAGAGTTTTGAGACTAGGTACTATTCTACATTTTAAAGTGAAATATATTAAACCAAATCTTGAATCAAAAAACTTAATAAGAAACTCCCGAGCCGCCGACTCCTTTGTTATCGCCCAGCGCTTTCTTTTATTTTTATGAGAGTCTTCACGCCGAATAGGAATATAAAAAAGGCATTTGCCTGAATTAGCTAGCAAACGCTCAAGAGTCAGAAGTCAAAAGTATCTTGCTTGACTAAATAACTTACAAATCCCCTTGACTTCTTGTGAGATCTGTATAAAACTAAAAACGGGAGTTCTTAGTAAAGAAATTCTAAAGGGATCCCTCTGCTGTTTCACTGCCTTAATTTTATAAAGTTCATTTTTATAAAAAGCGGATATCTACCTCTATTTGATCTGAACAGAGAACTTGGATAATCTAATCCCGTGAAATCCTAACATACACAACGGAGGCTGCTTTCTCTGATCCAAAACAAGGCTTTCACTTTTGTTTAATAGTGAATAGGGAGTGCCCTCTAAAACTCAAAAAGGGGACTCTTTCACTTTAAAGTGTTAGCTAATAGTATAGTAATTCTTAGAATTTTTTTCCTTCGTAAGGACTCCTTAGATACGAATGAATACTCTTTGTTTCTTAGGATTAGGAATATAAAAAGTGACTGCTCGAGTTCAACTCAACCTCTTTCTCTTTTTGGCGTTTTTCCGAAGCTTTTTGTTCTTTTTCTTACAAAAAAGAAAAAAGAGAAGTCTTACTTATATACAAGCAAGCGACTCTTCGTCTTAGAAAGACTTAGATAAAAAGACTCCTATTAATGTAAGAGCTGCGCACTTCAGGTTATAAGTATAAACTAAAAAACCCACAAAGTCCCCTTATTTCTTCAAAGGGATTTACAAGAGCTTACCGGTTTGCTACTAAACGTTCTTATTACCACAAAAAAACAAAGCAAAGAGCCAGGAATACTTGTGAGTTTAGACTATATAATAAGTTACTCAATGAATATAGATATTGAGAAACCCGTTCTGCAAACAAATAGGAAAGAAATTTCGGTTTTATACAATTGGGTTCAGAAGGGTTTTTTTATTTAACTTAACGAGTACCCTGCAGATTTTGGCCCCAATTCTTAAAATAAAGAGGGCGGGCTGTGTCTTTGTTCTACTCTGCTACACTGGTAGCTACCTAGTACTACAGGAAAAAGAAGTCTCTTAATACAGGGTACTCCTATAGTATCTTTTAAAGGAAAGTATAGCTTTTTAGTATTTGCTTTCATGAATTATAAAAGCCCCTAGCTATGTGTTAGCCTTGTAAATAAAAAAAATGAAAATGTAATTGAAACTTTTACAAACTTTATAAAAGACCTTGCAGGGAGTTTTGTACTTTATTTATTAGAGGGTGCCCCTATTTGTTTATTTGTACAAAAACCTATTTATTTAGTACCCCCCTTTGAGTTTGAGAAAATCTACAACGCGCTACGCTTGGAAAGAAAATTTTAGACTCCCACACACAGAATAGCTGCGAAGGGCTTTAACTGACTTACATCTAACCCCAGAAAAAAGGAACTCTATTAATAAAGTAAAGAAAAATCTTCCTTGAATATCTGGGCACGGGGTCTACTATATTAGTGCTATTAGCCTTAACCTTGATAGGGATACCCTAGCGCAAGTGGAAAGATTTTGTAAAATTTCAGTAGTATATCAAACCTTAGGCCTTTTGTCCGGACATTTTACTGTAACCAAGTTATAGTAGATGTCCTAACTCAACATCAGAACGGCTAGGCTAGGAAAAAAGAATGAGGATTTTTTATAGGAAAAGGAGCCCTAAAGAGGTGAGGAAAAGATACTTATTAAACGAATTGAATTGAGCAATAAGATTCTGTTAATATAGAAAAAAACGAGTAGGACCCAATTTCTTTACTAAAGCTGTAAGTAAATTCTTTTACGGGCAACGTAAGGCGAGGCTCTAGTTGTTTTTCTATAACTAAACAACTAAAGAGACAACAAACGACTGGTAAGTTAAGATTTTAGGGCAAGCTAATAGAACTTATTAAGACAGCTTTTTTTAGTATTTATGGGATTGAAAGCCCTAGAGATTTTTGACTCGCTGTCGTTCTTGTTCCCCTGCCAGAGCTTGTGATTAGCTTTTCTAAAAGTGCTAATTCTCGGGTAAGCACAGAGATATGCTGCAGTTAGAGTACTAATTTGTTTTGTAAGGGTCCGGAAGATAGATTCAAAAAGCATTCCTTTAGAAGTTCTCGCTCGAGCAGTTATAGTTTTCCCTAAACAAAAGGTTAGAACAAGAAAATAAGTTAAGTAGGGATTATGTCCTTTTTCTTTACTCTTTCAGAGAAGTTAGGAGCTCCAAAAGAATACAAAAGCAAGGATTCTTCTAACTCCTAAGTAAAGAATCTACAACTCTTATCAGGATTTTATAAGGTAATAAGTAAACAAGGGAGCTCTTGTTCCTGGGGTCTTTTCCGTTTCAAGTTACCTTAATGAATTTAGAAGGAATTTCTTTATACCCAAAGCCTCTTTTTTGGATTTCTCAAATTTAGAAAATTTGTGACAAGGAAGTTCCTAAAAACCTGTTTCTGTCTTAACCTTTCTAGAACTAAGACTAATAGTAGCGATCCATAAACATAAGGATTCTTACCGAATGATAGCTAGAGTCTTTTCTTTACACAAGCCTAAGGGGCTCCTGCTAAAAAGAAATTTCGTTTTATCCCCGTTTAAGGAAGTGCCCTGTTTTTGTGTAGCTTTTTGTAACACTCCCCCTTTTTTATTCAGAGCAGGTCCGTGTTCTATGGAAGTCTCGATCTCGATTATATCAATAAAAGCACAAGAACTTGCATTGCAATAACTACTAAAATTTTTATTAAACAGGAACTCTTCTTCCTATACTCGTAATAGAACTTTCTAATTTTACCCTTAGCTAAGCTCCACGGGAGAGAAAAGGGTTCACACAAGTTTTGATTGAGAAGCTTGTACACTCTTTTATTCCTTATATTTCGGCAAGCGCCAATCCAATTATGGAAGAATCCTGTGATTATCTAATAATTTACTAGCTTTAGACTTACTTTAAAATAGAATAAATACCGGACAAAGAGCTAAAGAAAGGGAGATCCCGGACTATTAAACTTGTTCCCATCACTTTCTATAGAAAATTAACAAATAGATAATTCCTACATATACATAGTACAAGAAAAAAGTCCCCTTTCACACACAAGCAAACTATTACATAGAAAAGAGATTCTTCATAACTTTGTATGCGTCGGCCTTCTAAGTCTTACCATTCTGGATAGTTTCTAAAAAAAAAGGTTCCTCTTTCTTGAGATACTTAAAAAAAAGTATAGGCTTTGCTGCAAAACTCAGTTCAACGGAAATGTATTAGGAAGTCTAGATACGAGATGTTGCCTCTAGATTGCACTGCATACCTTTCCGTTTTTATAATTGTTATTTACCCTGCTTCAAGGAATTCCTCTAATCTAAGTTCTAAGTGGAAGGTGCCCCTTGTATTGGCAAAAAAATTAGAAAATCGCGTAGAATTTCTGCAGTTAGTCCTGACTTACTGTTCTTGTTAAAACTAGCACCGAAATTCATTACCCTAAGAAAATATCGTGAAGATATATAACTGAATCGAGAAAGCCCTTTTTACAAATAGAGTCTCCTTGTTTTTCCAAGGGAGATCCTTCACCATACGCATACACAAGTAATTGTGCGCTAAATAAAGTGTGAATTGCCTCCAAGTCTAGGACCGAACAAACCTCTGACGAGCTAAGGAGCAAGAGCCCCCATATAAGAATCTTTGCGTTACCGATGAGGGTTGATCTTCAAAGATAGATTAGGGCAAGCTTTATACGAATAAAATAGGGCTGTTTTCAAGAAGCAGAGAATTGGTACAAAAGAAATTATCCGGAAGGCATAGAACCCCAGCGGTTATAAAACGTGCGTCAAAGAAAGGCTTAAAAATCCTACTTATAACCTATAAGAATTTTTTGTTATTTGCCCTCGTTCTTCTGTATGGCCGTTTCAATGCGCTATAACAGAACTTTAGGGTCCTTTGACGCCCCTTTTTTAATTTAATGAAATGTAACGTTTCTTTTAGGGCTCCGCTTAGGCGAGGTAGAAGTTTTAGGTATAGAAGCTACGCCTAGTTATAGGGAAGAGGCTCTGGTGTAAAAAATTTTCTAGTATTAAGTTATTTAAAGTACTTTTTTTACTTTTACTGAAGAGTCCTGCAGAGTTTGGGTAGAGTTTTTGCTATTACAATAAAATCTCTATTTATTTGAGATAAAGTAAAAAGCACTCATTTGAAGTAAGTTTCCTTTAGTATTGCTACCCTTAAAGGAGTCCCTGGTCGGTTAAAATTCAAAGGAGTTTCTTTTGATTCTCGGTTATTTGAGCGGAGAATATCTTGTTGTGCTTGCTAAAAAAAAGTCCCAGGACTCTAATTAAAATTGAAAATGGAAACTTCTCCAAAGTGCCCTTAATTACTAAATTTTGTATCAATTAAAAAGGTTTGAGTTCATTTTAATAAAAGGTAGAGGTATCCTTGCCAACTCTTATTTCCTGGGTCTTCATAAAGTCTATTATAGAAAGAAAATTGCGTTTTCATTCTTTGTTTAGTAGAGCTATAGTAATGAGTCTCATGTTTTTGCATAAGTTTCATTTATAAATTATGTCCTTATTAAAATCTGGTATGGCCGAGAAAACCTGAGTTACTCTTTAATTTACGAGAATTTCTTAGTTATTAGATAGAAAAACCGAGGTGTTAAGTCTAATAAACCACTGCTTTAAGTCTTGTATAGTGTACTAGTAAAAAAAGCCCCTAATCCTGGCGAAGATTTGCCCCAAAAGTCTCATAAAGAGCAAGAGTTCGAATCCTACCGCCTTCTTTCTTAAGGATAAAAGGATACTTTGAAAATTACCGTTTACTTTATCTACTGAAGTGTAGTTAAAAAAAGAAACGTTTAAGTTAGTTTCTGCTTGGTTTAGAATCTACTCTCAAGGTAAAAGAAGTGGAATAAGATACTATAGCTCCAGCAAAGGGTCTTGCAATTAGATTAGCTAGATTAGCAAAGGACTGTGAAATAGAAAAGGGCCCTGTATCGACGGTATAAAAAAGACATTATCGACAGGATGGATAGCAGCATTGTCTTATTAAATCTGTATTCCTGTTTGCTTTCTCTTTGACTGTCAAGTCTTTCCTTAATTAAAAGTTAGTGGTTGCTATTTCATTGAAGTAGAGAGCTCCTTTTTTTTGTTTGGAAATTTAAGGCAATCTAACCCGCCTTTTGTACGAAGGAGTTCCTTTTGGTTTTAGGATTGGAGTTGTACGTTTAGGAGTATTGGGGCGAGTAAAAGAAAGCGATTCGAGAATGGTATAGGAAAGATTGACTGAGGTCAAAAAGGAGTTTTTGCCACCTAAAGAGCAGATTTTTGAGATTCTAGATAGAAATGTTAGGTCTTGCCTTGTTTCATTTGTAAACCTGTTTCCCTTGAACGGGAATCCTTTCATTGAAAATAAGTAGTCGCTCTTTTTGTAGCTTCCTTAGTTCCCAACTTTATAAATTAGTAGCGTGTAGGGGCTTTTTTGTGGAGTAAGTTCAAAAAGGTTGAAGGGCATAAAAACTGGGATATCCAGGTGCCAGAAAACGAATCGCAATTCTAAGGTTACAGCAAGTCAGAATCTTTGGTTTCTATATTGAAACTAGTCGAGCTTTTGAAAGAAAATAGGGGATACAAAAAGTAGGTCTACAAGAGACGGCGTAAAGGGCGGGTTGTTGGGATTCTTCTAGTTTGACAGGATTTATGGTAGGTTTCTTTAGAAAAAGGACAAAGCTAAGATAGGCCAAGCTCTGAGGAAAGTCATTCAATAAAGATAAATTCTTTCGTAAAATCAGTTGGTAAATAGAATAGGAAAGAAAGGGGAGCCCAACAATAATGGGTACTCTAGAAAGTAGATAAAGAGCTTGTGGGTAAGCCGGCTTTTTCTTTATGGGCTACTGCTTCCTAAAAATTTGACAAGGAATTTATAGATAGTTGAGATTGGGTTCTTTAGGCAGAAAGAAGAAGAATTTCGGGTTATATTAGGAGCGCAAGGCAGGCTTCAGGTTAATAGGGTTTTTAAAAGTGGGTAAACCGGGGTAGGTAGCGTTTCTCAATAACTTATTCTAAAAAGGGCGCTTTAATTAAAGTGAAGTAGCAGAGACTGTGAAAGAGGCCCTGGTAGATAAAAAAGCTTCCTCGACAGGCTCCCTTCTGTTTTATGACAAACTGCCATACAAGATCCGATAGAGTTCTAATAAAGAGCGTTTTGTTATACTTGGGTAAGCCGGGTTCCTCTTATCCTATCGGGTACAGCTTGATACTTATAGGTGAGCTAAACAAGTTTTTAGGAATTTAGAAAGGGATAGTAGGAAGTCAAAGGCAAGATGTAGAGTAAACTGGCTTTTCCTGTTGTCAGGTATTCTCCATTTAGAGCTCAGCTGCTTCACGAGATACGGAATTTCATTTATAGATAGTCAAAAGAGAGTCAGTTCGTAAGAAAGTCAATTCTGGAAAGAAGCATGAAGTTAAGCCTCTTCTTATTTTCATAATATTATCGTTTACCTGAGTTATGCTTGTCTATTCCTTTTGTTCAACAGAAGTGCTACTTTCAAGAAGTTCCCACCTTGAGTCCTAGCCCATAGTGGACCCTTTTTACTCATAAGCATGCTTGCTTTTTAACCCTCTAAGTTTCATTTTATAGTACAAGCAGTACACTATAACTCTAAAAGTGGCTCCAGATAAACCCTGTTTAATGACATAAAATCTTCCAGGATATCCAAATTTTTAATTACCGAATCAAGGGCAAAGGGGTGGTACAGAATTTGACTTCGAAAGGCTCTTGGTGAAGCAGGTTTTTTTAGAGTTTATGGAGTACATAAAAGGTATGCCTTATGTTAGTATCGACGGAAAACTTCTTTTACATGCAATCTATTTAAAACAACGCGTTCTTCTAAAACTAAAAATAGATACGAATTTGTATTTGTTTCAAAACCTAAATTCTTTTGTTCTACTTGCAATAGGGTGTCTCTCATTCAGTTACTAATTTGTCTGAGTAAATAAAATAGAGAACAAATTCTTCTGTAAGGCGAAGAAAGTAGGATCCACAAAGCTATCACACCTGCCCTGCTCTTGGATTAAAGAAAGAAAAATTCTATCTAGTAGAGCTTTACTAAGGTTTTCAAAAAGACACAGTAGTGAGTGCTACACAATTATGGCATAGGGGAGGACCCCGAGTCATAAGAATTTGAGAAAGTCTATATAAGGATTTGAACCTTTTTGAGCGGATTCATATTAAGAGTCAACAGGAGCCCCTTTAGACTTCTTGTATTTTCACCTTTCTTAAGAAAAAAGGACTTACCCCCGTGTTGAAACAAGCTAATGAAAGAAATTCCTTATTATCTAAGACAATTACATTTCACCGAAAAAGTAGGAGGGCTAAAGCTCTTTTTATTATACCTGGATTGATACTTACACATTTCGTTTTAGGACCCATTAGAATAGGGATTTTTGACTAAAGGTGGGAACCCCATATATAATACCATATAGATATATCATCGAGAGGTAAAAGCTCCGTTTAATCCTGAGAAAAGAGTAAAGTTTTAACAGAAAAAAACTTTTCTTGAATCTTGAAATGAATTAGCTCTTAGAAAACTGGAGTCTTTAACCATTTAACCAATTGTCTTTTTTGCATCAACTTCCCATCTTATGTGCATATTTGATTCCAGAATTCACTTGATAAACAGGAATCTTGGGTCAATTACTCTTTCCTTGTATCCAAAGCTAGTTCTTTTCTCTAAATTAGATGTAAAGGGGGCTCTTATAAAAAGTCTTAAATACAAAGATTCTATTCTCACAATACTTACTCTCTCTATTCTATTAGAACTCCTGTCCTAAAGGATTGAGGGAACTTGAATATAAATTACGGGTTTAGTTGTTTTTACTTATAAGAGAGTCGGTTAATCGGGTAAATAGATCTGGCAAATGCTCTTAAGACTTAGGAAACCTTGAAGCTCCCGACCAGATTGCTAAGTTAGTCTTTAATATTTAGAGGAGTTATATCCTAATTAAGGTCACAAATGAAGTAATAGTCATACAAGCAGGCTTTATCAGAAACTAAAATTAGCTCAAAGCTTATCTTGTTGTTTTTATAGTCTTTCCTAGCTCCCGTATCCGCCTCTGAGTCCTCTTTCTTTATAAAGAGTCTAATCGAGTATATTATAACTATCTCTTTCTTTTTTGCAATAACCACGGGTTAACCCGGACTGAACTTAAGAGCACTTTGTAAAAAAATCTCTATTCCTAAAGTTCCCCTATGCTATATTTAAGTTCAGTTTCTTTCGTTCGAGAAGTGACAAAAAAGAAATTGAATCTGGATGATTGTACTATTTTTAGGACAATGTTTTTGTTAAAGTTATCTAATTGTAAGCGCCTTTTAGATATTTGGATCGGTACATAACATAATTACTGGGAAATCCTAGACATGTCCTATATATTTCGAAATGTTTGAAACCTCCGGGCTACCCCTTCCTTACTGGAATGCCTATGGAATACGTATGTTAGTCGTTTAAAAAACCTAATTTGTCAGATTTTAGACTCTACTGGAAAGCAACGGGGAAGACTTTTTGACTTATAATATAAAAGGAATACAAGATAAAAAGGGCAGGTATTCAAGAAGCTTTTCGCGTAGTTTGTATCTTTTTGAACAAATCTAGTTATTACGCAACGAGGTCCTCTTTTTTCTGGAAACACTTAATGAAATAAAATCTTTAGGAACGTGAAGTCTTTTTTTTTGATAATACCTTTTGTATACAGTGGTAGAACTTACAGTTCCCTCAAAAAGGAAAGATAAGAATAGGTTAGGAAAACGCGGATTTGAACTGACTCATTTGTAGATAAAGTTTCCAGAGTTATAGAAAAAAGTAAATGAAGTGTAATAAAGTGAGGCTTCTTATATTATTGATAAAGCGATACCTATTATGATATGACAAGACCCCAAAAAGTCCCTGAATGAGTATGGCAAGAACTTATAAGTATAGAAAGAGAAAGTCAGAAAAGCTTTCAGCTGTATAGCCTGAACCCTTATAAAAATTTTTTTTCCCAAGAGTCTAAATAGAAAAGGGAAGCTTGGGGTATACGCCAAGGATTTGTCTTATCTTTACTTAACGAGCAATTACATCAACAATGAAATTCAAACCCTTGCCTAATCTTGAGAGTTGGCTAGGAAGAACTCGGTAGCTTTCTAAAGCACCCATAACTTACATTTTATATGTTTATATGTCAGAGCCCGGGCTTCTATAAATTTATGCAAAAAAAATAGACTTCGTTTTAATTCTCAGTAAAGTAGGCACCCAATTTCCCTTTTTATTTAGATTTTTTAATGTTAAATTTGTTTTTATGACCAAGACTATGCTACTAAATTACCCACTTGGAATTAGGTATTGCTAGACCCCAGAAACCTGCGTTGTAAAAGGCAAAAAATTTAGGTACTGAAATTTTTTAGGATATATCTATTACTCCTGTAAAAGTATATACACTATAATATGAGCTACCTTTTAAGGGCTCACTGTTTTGCCAAAGAAAGATAAGTGTCTTATTTCTTTCAATTAATTGAAGGGACTCATAAAAGTAAAGAGAGGTCAAAAAAGCTATAAAATAAAAAACTTGTCACCTAAAACCTATGGAAGGGGTTACCTTTTCACTTCAGCGGCGTATACCATATCAAAGCTAATTTAGCCTGCAGTTCTTGTGTAGTTTACTAGGAGTTAGCTACCGTGAATCCATAATAAGTATCCCGGCTCCCGCACTTGCGTATAAGATTCTATATTCTAAAAAATCCCTCTTTTTTAAGCTTTCTCTATAATAGAAAGAGCTCTTTTAGTATATTTACTACACTCGTGTTTTTTCAAAAAAGCTTGCTTGATGAAATTCTTGGGAGTCAAGGTTATACTATAAAGAGAACCTTGTTAAGAGTACTTGCGCGTATAACGTGGATATCCAGCTTCGTAACAACGCAAAATCTTGTCTTTCTTTCTGACATTAAAGAGTCTTTTTAGATCTTTCTTTTTGGTTACTTAACTTAAGGGAATACAACTTTGATATCGATTTTACTAGGCTAGATCAAGACTTTTTTTTTTATTTCTTAGTCAAACGTATATCCTAATAGAATATAACAAATATCACGAAGAAGACTCTTTTTCGTTTTGTGGAAACTACAAAAACCCACTTTGACTTTTACACAACAAGATTACAATCCCTCTTTTTAAGGTCATCCTCCCTATATGCTAAATAGGACTCCCTGTCTTATAAGCGGATACTTACTTATAGAAGTGCGACCTTTCCCACAAGGTATTTTCAGCACGCTACTCTTGAAGTTTTGGAACGAAATAAGTATCCATAGTAATTTCTTAATTGATTACAGATATCCGAGTCTGGGCTGCGTTATAGTATGATATTAGAAAAACGTGTCACTTATAGGTCAGAGAAAAGAAATGGATACAAAAGGAATTACAGATGAGCAAATTGATCCCTTTTCAAAGTGGACGTACGTTTGTCTTATATTATAGAAGTAGCAATAAAAAAGAGTCCCTGTAGGGATTTGATCAGAGTGAATTAGAAAAAAAGCTTCCTCTATTAAATTCTTAATTTAGTAAAAGATGGCAACCCCTAAAAGTAAAGTACTAAATTATGTCTTGGGCTTTATTAAAAGGGGTTTAGTTGATCCAGTGCTGCAACTGCCCCTAATTTTTCGATGGCAAGGCAATTCGCTGTTAAGCAAGACTTAAATTTAGTCTAATCTATTCTATTATAATCTAAAAACTAGAATCTAGAAGCTCCTCTTGTTAAACATAACCAGCACTCGCCGGTTCGAGTACTTTTACCAGTCAGGTTCATGTACAATAATTTCTTAAAAAGAAAGTAAGGGATCCTTATGTACAACTTAATAGACTCTTCGTACTAGCCACACGGGGGTTCTATTGTGCTGATTGTTTAATACAGAATTCCCCAAAGATAACCATCGCACCTTATAAAGGAGTCTTTTATCAGAAAGAACTGTTACCAGTCAAAGTCAGGGTGTCCTTAGCGATCATAAGAAAGCCCTTAGGGATTGCCTTAATTTGTTATATCTAAAAAGTTTTGCTATAAATAAGCATAGAGAAAGGACTAAACCTGAGCGGGGCTGAGTCTTTCAATTGAAAGTAAGTTCCTTGAGTACTTAGATCCTTCCTTATCTTAGTGATCTCTATTTTTTATTTTATTTATAAACTTCTTGTACATAACGTAAGTATAGCATATTTGAACCTAGGGCCTCTCTTTTAAACAAACGTAAATTTACTGAAACTTAATGAAACATAGCTCGCTAATAGGCGCGGCTTTTAACACAAGATTCCACTTAAGAATTCCCCGAATTTGAACAAATAAAAGAGTCTCTTTATAAAAGATATAAGCGCCTTTGGCTGCTGTGGGCTTAGGACTACTACCAAAAAGCCTTTTATTTAACCACTGAATAAGAAAGGTAAAGCCCCTAATTCTTTTTGATTCAAATAGCTGGTGTACAAATAAGCGGGATTCGTATCGAGGAGTATATAGCAAAGATAACAAGATTCGAACCTATTTTGGATGGCTAATTACAGAATTTCAAGTTGATATCTAAAATTACGTTTTTGCCTTTTTGATCGGAATCTAAATATAATAAAGAATCTTTCTAAAACAATAGTAAGTACTCGGCCGCCCTCTTTTGTGTACTTAAACTTTAAGAATTAGCTACTGTGATCCGAACAATTTAGGTAGTTCCTAAGAGGAGCCCTTCTGCAAGCAGTTTTTATACCTTAAGATTTTCATATTTATCAAAATCGAGTCAAGTACAAATAAAGGAATTACCTAATTAATATAAAAAAGGGCTCTACGTTTCAAAGGTCTAAGTTTTCTAGCAAAGGAAAAAGACTAAATGAAAGCCTGCACACCCGAAAAATGTTATGGGGATCCCGGATATCCAAGAAAAAACTCTACAAACAAAAGCTACAAAGCAAAAAGTTTTCTAAGCGCTAACGACCGTAGTTTCTCTTTTTCTTCAAGAGGCTATAACGTTGTATCAAGTTTTTTCACATTCAAGTTCCCTACAGGCTTAAGGTTCCCATTTCACTAGGGGTTCTGTCCCTAGCTATATAATAAAAAGGGTTCGAGGTTAATCCTTAATTTCAATTTGACTAAAGCGTATCCTGCAGATTCCTTATTCTTTTCAATACTTTATTAAATGAAAACTAGGTGGTCTACTGAGGCCTAAAATCTCTTTTTTGTTAAGAGAATCCTTGCCTTGTGAACTTCTAAAGAAACTTGATATTAGTTAGCGTTTCCCTGCTATTTCTAAAAAGTCAAATCTTGTGCCTTAAAACCCCTTGACATAATACATAGACTCCCTATACTCTACTAGATTCGTAGATAAAAAAAGAGTAAAGACCCCCCGAGCTAAACTTTTAGGGTACAAAAATTTAGGCATAAGATCTACTATAAAGGAACCAAAAAGTTCCTATATACAATTACTCTGCATAGCAATTCGGGATCTTCATTACTACAGAATTTTCCAGCTTGCTTCACTTAATTAATTATTCTGAAATCAAAGGTCTATTGCAAAGATTCTAAAAGCCTTAGGTTACTTTACCAGCATCCAAAAAAACTTATCTAACAATAAATAAGAAAAAGGGACTCTCTTGACTAGCTCACGCTTGACTTCTTTATACCAAAAACTTAGCTTAATTCTTCTTTATAGAAAACCTTGGTAAAAAGTACTTTCGAAAGGAAACCCGAATCAAAATATAGGAAAAAGACTAACTTGTGTGAGCTATAAAAAGCCAATACGACCCTGTTGCAAAGTGTAAAAAAACCCCTGAGACTTAAGACTAAAAGGACAATACAAACAAGAAAGATCCTCAATAGCAGTAGAGTAACTCCCTTTGAAAAAGACTATAAAAGAAATAAAAAACTTTTAGTATGCCTAAGGTGTCTAACACGTAAGTTTAAGTTAAAGCTAGCTTGGGTTTCTCCTTTCCGAGAATTTGCTTTATTTATATATCTTTCTGTTAAAAAAGCGCCTACTTACTACTTCTTTTTTCTTTTAAAGACGGGTATAGGAGTTCTCTTTAACACGTCAAAATAGGGGATAAGGGGTCGCTCTTAACTTTTCTTAAACCCGGGGTGGAGTCTCCTCTGCAGCTTATCTTGAGATCGGTATGTCTCTAAGCGATTAGTAAGTATAAAACGTTAAGTTTTGTGAAAATTTAGAGGTAAAAAGGAAAAGACTCTAAAAAAAATAAGACTATTAAATGAAATAGGGTACTCTTTTTATGTAGTAAAAGACCCCCTTAGTTAGATAAAGAAAAGTTGCTAGAAATCTTTCTTCAAAGTAAGTACCGGAATACTAAGAGTTACCCACTAGTCAAAGACCAGGATCAATTTTTAGCTTTACAACTTGAAAAGTTACTTAGCACCTCCACTAGGTACATAACATAGTTCATGAGGCTTGGTCATATAATAATCGCGGAGCTTACATTTATGGATTTTATGGTAAATCTTTGGGATACTCCTAACTAGGTTTAGTGGCAGCTTTGTGTAATAGAATTCGTAACACATTCCATAGTAGTAGATATAAAAACGGATTCTAATTTTGAGAATGCGGGCGCTATATATTAAAGCTATAAGCCTTTTCGTCTTATTAAAAGACTTGAGTATAAGTGCCGAAACGAGGATTTCCTCTAATTTGAAGTTAACTCTTGATTAGAATCTTTATGAGATAACCTATAAAGGTAGTACTTGGTAAATATTCGTCTATTTATGTATTCCTTTATTATAGATAACCCCTTTAAGTTAGAAAGTCCTAGAGCTTGATTTTAGTTTATTCTGTTAGGAACCCAGTAGACCTGTAGAAAAGACAAAGTCAATCCCTTCCTTCTTACTTCGTTTAACGACTCTGGTACTTCACCAATAGAGAAAGGTATACGAAGGTTTAACTGGTTACTTAAAAGCCCAAACAGAAATTTTACCCTAGGTATAAAATTCTCTACTAAAAAAGAACGAGAATTCTCATGGAGAGTCTCTTTCTCACTTAACAAGGAACTCCTGCGTAACTAAAAGGAAATCTAGGGCCCTTTTTGTGCATATAACGCAAGAACCTTTTTTACGTAGACGTAGAGGAGACATTTCTTAATTTGAATTTTGTTTTCAACGAGTTCTTGTTGTCTACTAAACTAAAGCGCCTAAATCCCGCAATTATTGGCACTTAACTTGAGGAAGTTTCTACGGGAGATTCCCTGGAAAACCTACAAGTATTAAGGCGTACTTGCTAACCAAGGGGGCTCCTAATTGTTTTTAATATTAAATTATACTAGTCCTTTCTCTACCCTCTACCAGAAATGAGAACCC
Source organism: Pelargonium tetragonum (assembly GCA_036897445.1). Taxonomy (NCBI): domain Eukaryota; kingdom Viridiplantae; phylum Streptophyta; class Magnoliopsida; order Geraniales; family Geraniaceae; genus Pelargonium; species Pelargonium tetragonum. The sequence continues at coordinate 77,818 of JAYMTL010000058.1, read as the reverse complement.
CCTCGCGCTTTCCGCTCCCCTACGAACCTCAGGATTCTTTATTAAAAACCTTCTCAAAAAAAGAAGTCAGGAGCACTTGATTTTAAGGGAAAACCTTCTCAGTACTCAAATAACCAAAACTGAGTAAAAGCTGAGGTTTACAGTAAAAGACATAATACATAGTATGGGGGTCCGAGATACGCGCCTAAGGAGACTGAAGCACCGGTAACTGGTTAATAACTAGCTCGCTTTTTAGGGTTACATTACAACTAAAAATTCATAGAGGAATCTCCCTATTCCGACTTTCTTTGAACTTTTAAAAAGTAAGGTCCTACTGGATTGAAAGTAGTATCCTACCTAAACTTGAGTTAAATAGCCTTAATTCGGGTTACTTTCGAGGATTTCTGTACACTCTTACCCTTCTTGACCCCCAAGTCTTTCTTTATTAAATATTGGTTTATAAGCGGGCTCCCCTTCATTTTTTGTTGGACTTTGCAGATAAGTAGCCTATATATATATAATGAATAAAAAAGCAATTCCTATGGTCTCGGCTTAGAAAGCTTTAAAAGAAGGGGCACATTAGATTAGTAGATAGAGTGAGACATCTCAAGGCTAGAGACTTCAAGTATACCTAGCAAACAAGAGTAGAATTTATAACAAAGTTTGTCAACAAAACTTTGTCAAAGTCATAAAGATTCAAGACATTTAGTCCAAAAGAATACATTAAAGCCAGTTAAGAATAAGAAAGGGCGATTCCTAAGCGAAAACTGAGTACCAAGAGAGTGAAAATTTTCTTTTATAGAAAGTGACCGCTGAAATCTAAGCTCTTGCTTATCCAGATAAACTAAAACCGTGTAAGGCGGGGAAGCTCGTGGAATGAGCAAAAGAGTGCGTAAGCTCGGCCATTAAGAGTCTTTCCTCATGGGGTTTTTGTAGGGAAAGTTCTATAGGTTCTAATTCCCAAAGAATCCTTTTATTATAGTAACTAATAAGTGAAGTTCTACTTCTTCAAACTATAAACGGGAAAGTATGCCTTGTGAAACTAACTCACTCTAGACTTTTGGCAGTTAAGCTTAGTTAACCCAAGAGTTTCCCTTTTTATACACACAAGTCGGGTTAGAACAAAACTTCAACGCAATATTTGCTGCATTTATCAAGGACATCTGATGTTAGGTACAAAACAAAAAGTGTAAATAAAATTCTCAGGTAGTAAAGGAGAACTCTATTTTGAATTTAGAATATCCGGTGTAGCTCTAACTCTAAATAGTGGTCTAATTATAATAAAGTATTCTCCTAAAAAAGTAGGAACTTTCAATAGGAGCTCCCGATAAAGCAAGAATAAATAAGTGTAGAATAGGTTCAAAACTTACTAAAAAACTATAGATAGGATTCAATTGTCCCTTTTTACAAATCGGGAATCCCTTGGTGTCGGTTAATAGTTTACTTATTAGTAAGGATTTTTTTATTCTAGAGTGTTACAAAATTGAGTGTACTAACGACTCTGGATAATTGAATTGAGGGGGACAAAGCTTTTGACCAGAATTTTCTTTACTATATTCAAGTATTAGAGACTCAGACAATGACAATTTAGAACAAACAAAAGAGTAATTTAAGAAGTACTAAAACAATAGAATTAGAAGCCTTTTATCCTATTAAGTTAAGACTGGTGTAATAACAGGATATTCTATTACTGTTATTCCTTATATTGGGCCCCGTTCTGCTAGTTTCTGAAAAAGCCTCTTAAAAGTCTTAAATGAAAACCTCCAGGGTCCCCCCTAAAGCCTGTAAAAAAAGGTATCCAGAAAAGACTCTTAAAAAAACACGCAAATAAAACTGCAAAACAAAAAGGGGTGGGAGAGGAGTCTTAAACGTTATAAGTCACGAAAAAGTCCCTGAGATTTGAAAAGTCAGCCTTTCCTGATGAATATAAAACGGAAACTAAATTGAGGTCTTTCTAGCTTTTGTGATCTAGTATCAAGTGAAAGAATAACGGGGATTTAAGGGTTTCAATAGAAAAAGAAAAATGGACTTACTAACATATAAATAAAACGCTCGTGTACTATCACCTATCCGGCAAAGGCTAAATTAGTTAACAGGGACTCCCTTTCTATCTGACTGAGAAAAACTATGTAATTAAATAAGAACTCTCTTAGAATCTCTATAGGGGCGCTCCACTATATAGGTGGTTATCATATTGTTACAGCTTAAAAGGATTCACCCTTATTATGACATGGGATGACCTTTTTTAAGAAGTTTGGGATGAAATAGGAGGTCGTCGGTCGGGGTATGCTTCATCTTAATCGGCAAATAAATATTGCCTTGATTTAAAGTAGGGACTTTTTCTCTGATATACTCAGTCAGAAGTTGTCTAGCTCAGCTTATAATTGTTATTCTCTAAAAGGGCTAATTTGCTTTGCTTGAATATAGATATATAATATGCCTTTAGCTTTAGTAAGTAGGGAATTCTGCTCGGAATTCACACTAGAGGTTTCTAAGGAATAAAAAAGAGCTTGCTATTATGGATCTTTATAAGAAAAAACTAGTAGATATCTAGTGTGGCATCAATTCAAATTTCAGTATCCGGATCCGGTAGAAGTTCCTAAAAAGATGAGAGTCTTAGATAACGAAAACCCTTTCGTTTTTAGGAAAGTTTCCTAGGGGAAAAGGCCCAGATAAGCGGACGAGGAGATTGAGTATAATACCACTGGCACATTACATTCATTTTACCTAAAGTCTTTCGCTATATCCATTAGAATAGGATTCTTACAGAAGAAATGCTGCACCTAAAAAGCACTCTTGTAAAACGAGATAAACTCAAAAAATCTATACAGAATTAGAATTTGTGTCTTATCTAGAAATTTAAGGAAACCCTTTTCATTTCAAATAAAATGAAAAAAGGATGATAGTATCTATAATAAAATAACGGAGTAATACTATTTGTACTCACCCTACGGGAGTCTATCTAGAGTTCCTTATCTATTCTATGCTAATATCAAAAAGAGAATTATAAAACACTTTAGCACGCCCTCAAAAGAACCTATAAAAAAATCCTTAATATTTAAGGAATCCGGTTCATACTATTGTAAAGTAAAAGAGTTATCCCAAAAATCTCAGATCCTTTTTTTATTAAATTCCTTTGTCATCAAAAGAACTTAATTAGAGGGTATTCCTCGGTACCAAAATTTTTCGAGCTAAACCCCATTCGCCTAAAAATCGCGCATAGAAAAGCCCCCTTTGTAAGATATTTTCAAGTCACGGATGTACGAGAGCCGAAGGTTCAAAATCGTAGTTACTAGTATAAAACGCAGTTGGAATATGAAATAGTTTTAGGTTGTTAATTTATAGCGATAAAGCCTTGTACTAAAAAGGAGTAAACCCACCCTTTTTGTCCTGGTTTTCAAGTTTTTAAACTTTCAATTTGAATATCTTGGTACAGAATTTCTCTAGTCTAGATAGCTAAGAATTCTCTACGCAAGTTGGATAAATTAGAATTTCCCCATCCAAAAGTAAACTTTCAAATCTTTCTGGCTTAGAGTAAAGCTTAAGAGATACACACTGGAAAGTCCTTTTATTCAAAAGCTTTAGGGTACACAAGATTTTACGGGGTTTTTTTGAATCCTCTAAAGTATAAAAGAGTCAGTTCGGCAGTAAAATGCCTAGTTGTAATCTATAATAGATATTCGAGTCTGTTGCTTAAAAAGCTTTCTCAAATTGGACAAAAAAATTCAAAAAGCAAGGTTTCTCGGATTACTTAAAATTAGGTTTGTATTGTTATTCCTAAAGATTTTGCTATATCCTACCTATACTTAGATATAGTAGGGGCAGTAACTCTTATCACTGACCGTCCTCACACGAATCTAGTAGACCATTCTGAACCTGATTAGGTCCCTACTTCAATTCAATTTCTATAAGTTACTTTGATTATCTAAAGATAGGGGAACCCTTTCAATCTTTCTTGCAAAGGGATCTTAAAACATCTACACTTTTAACCACCCTATAATTATCAAAAATTCTTAGCATTTAAGAAAGCCCCAAGCGAGTTTTTAACTCCCTGAAAGACTTTATCCCGATAAATTAGATAAAAAGCTTTACTAAGTGCCTTTACTTTCTAATAATAAACCCTTTCATTTATATATTTCACAACACTCAAAATACTCTAATTGATATAAAAAGGGCTCGTTACACTAAAAAGTCCCTTTCTCCGAGAACCCGCCAAATTTCCTACCTATTCCAATTACAATATATAATTCCAAAGTTTAACCCTTTGACCCTTTAATTAAGAATTCAGAAGCTTTTTTAAGCGTAATAGTAGACGGCCCCTTATAACTTTACTCAAGGCCTTACTTTATTTTAGAACCCCCTAGATACCCTAAACCAGAAACCTATCAAACTAAAGAAAAACCCTTCAAATCCAAGAATTTCTTGTAAAATCTGGTTTAAAAGAAAGACAAATCAAAGAAAAGAAGACCCATGTGACTCTCCAGAGTGCTTAGAATCTCCCTTATTTGCTTTTGAGTTCATAGGGGGCACCCTACCTCTTTCTCTACGTTTACTAGGTTTATCTAGAATTTCGTAATTCTTATAGAGAAGATATATATAGATTCAATCTTTTGTTAGCTAGATCCAGAAAGAAATAGAAAGGGTCGAGAAGAAAGTAACCCAGTTCTTGTTTTTATAAATCCTAGTAATCCGCGAAGTAGAACTAGGAAACCTATCAAAAGTAAAGAGTACAAGAAAACCTTTTATTGAATCTATCCCATTGAACCAACCCTATTTGTTTGTGGAAACAGAGGAACATACCCTAGAAGAATAGAAGCAAATCCTCTTCAAAATATCTTTCCTGTAAGGGCCCATAATATAAGAAAGAAACCAGATTAGGTATTCAAGTAAAAAGTGCTGTATGCTATCTAGAGTTTTTTATGCTGTTGGTCTTTTAAGGTGGTCCCCCACACATTATATTGATCTTTATTCTCGAAAAGCTTGATTTTACCTACAAATACAAATAATAGACAAGAAATTCACGCCCTTAATCTGTTAATTTGAAAGTATCCTGTTCAGCAAAGTGAAAAACCTATTCTCTACTAAACTAAAGAACTTCGATTTGGAAACCAATCCCCTTTCCTAAAATCAAACTTGGCATAATAAGCAAGTCACAGGTTATAATCCCCGAAACACTTTCTATACAGGTAACAGGAAATCCATCTACTCTTCAAATTCAAAGGTGACCCTGACTCGCTGCCTATCTGGCTGACTATCTCTAAACTCCCGGCCCTCGTCGTTAACCCGCTAGCATAAATGACTCCCCAAGAGCTCTAGATCTCTCTTTTACAGCAAACTGATGACTTCAATAAAATTTACTAAGGACCAGATACGAGACAGCTTTTAATGGAACTAACCTCTTTCTTGATTGAGCTGTAGTACTTCCTCGGGAGTTCCTACTTCAATTCCCTAATGATATATCTATTTTGGTACGAGATTTCCTATCCCAATGTTAAAATAGCCCTTTCTTAAACAAGTTTGGTAGGCAGGATTTCTTAACAAAAAGTACTAAGATAGGATAGGCCAAGCTCTGCGGAAGGGGATTGAAAAGCCGGTGCTAAATAGGTCAAACAGAATACCTTACGAAGTGCCTAACCCGGTGATAAAGAACACTCTAGTAACTCTAGGATTCTTTTCTTTAAGATCTAAACCCGGGTTTATAAGTTTCTGCTTTAGAGTCTTTCTTTAAACGCTATTCTAAAGTCAGTCGTTGCTATTGAATTGCAAGTTTTTTCTGTAAAAGCGAAATCTAGAGCTCCTAGGCTAGTTGAGATTGAGTAAGTTTTTTAGAAAGGGGTTCTCAGTTTTATAGAACAAACAGGAATCCCGTAGGTAGTTCTTTTAATTGATTGAAGGAGAAACCTTACAGGATAGGAATGAATAGTAGTATAGGGGCTTAGAAAAGATCTGTGCGATACAAAAAGTCTCTAATCAAATGAAAGCGGAAGTGGAAAGTCTTACAATTTACAATCTAAAAAGGAGCCCTAAGTCAAGCTGGTGTCGTAGGGATTCTAATATGAAACCCTTAGTAAATCCTGATAAAGATAAGAAGAACAATAAAAGAAAGAATCCCTCCCTTTCCCCCTAAGACCGTACCTACAAGTTAGGTATAGCTATAACTGTTACCTCTTTTTCTCTAGCTAGCTACTAAAGCTTCTTCTCCCAATATACTACTCGATTGAATTTCTTTTAATGAATCGAGGACTCTCCTGTCAAATCTAATCAAACTAGTTGGGAATTCAATAGAACAACGCCACACCGAGTTTCCATACTCATTAGGCACGATCCTCTCTACCAAGAAACAAAGAAGACATTGAGGAAGATACCTAAAATAAAAGAATATACACCTTAAAAACCTGCTCTATATTTAAGGGGTGAGTTACCTATAATTATATGAAATAACAAGACCTAGTAAGTAATACAGTAGCTACCCAAATTCCGTCCTAATCCTGTCTTGCCGAACAGGAAGATAGACGAAACCAAATCATGCTCAAGTTTATATCCAGAATCTCCTTTTTCTCACGTTTTGAGACTTAGTAAGGTGGTTTTTTTCCTATTTGAACTATTTAGCATCAATCTTTCCTAGGTTTCTTTGAATTGCTTATCCCATATACTATCTCTAAACCTGTTTCTCTTATCGATCTTGTCGACTTACTATTGACCAAGGTTCCCTGGATTCCTTCTAGTATCAGCCACCCCTAAGAGTCAAATCTATACTGACTAAAACTACTAATCTTACATTCTGAAACTTTCGACTCTATATATACACTAGACCCTCTTCAAAAGTGAACTAGTAGAACACAAACTTCTAATAGTACAAGAAGACAAGAGTTATACGCCTTAGAGACTCATACATACTATGACTCCTATATAATAAGTAACTAAAACAGGAACAACAATACAAAAGAACTATGCTATGATACCTATTACTAAGAATAACAACTAGAATACAAGAGGAACTACATACAAAAACTATTAGATAAAGAAAGAAAACAAACCCTTTTTATTAGATTAGAGTAGAATTCGAAACAGAGGAACAGACTTTCTTTATCTTTAAGAGCAACTCCTCAAATCCATGCATGAAAGGGAAGCTCTACCCTTGTAAAAACCAGAAAGAGCAAGCCAATAAAAATCTTAACAGCACTCCCACTATAGCTTTATACTCCAGATTACGTATTATACTTGGTAATACCGTAGCCCTAAGGGAGCCTCCTTAACTTAATAAAAAGGAAAATCCTCAAACTTTAGTTCAGACTTGGAAAGGCACCTCCTTTTCTTTCAGATATAGCGCTTTCTGCGAGGAGTTTGAGACACTTTCTTCCCCTTATATAGCTGTCCTAGGAACTTGATACCCACCCTAATAAACAAAGAGGGTCCAAGGATTTTTGCCGTAGCCCATGACAAGTCAAAAAGTGAAGTTTCCCAACATAAATAGCATAGGGTCCCTTCTTTAAGAAAATGGAGGATCAGTATATATATATCAAAGTTCTTACTTTTTCACTTTCCAAAACCAGTAGTAAATTCGCGAGTACCTATCGACTAGCTACTAGATATCTAAGGCCCCTATCCCTACTCTTTCTACTAAAAAAGTTACTGCTCTTTTCATATTAATAAAATACAAATACAGAATAAAAACAAAGAAGAAAGTCAAGTGCAAGCAAGTTTGTTATAACGGATCTATGTACTATCTCCTGTATTACCTTAAATTTCCTTCGCTAAGCTGCAGTCGGTAATGTAAGTAATTAATAGAGATTGACTCTTAACCGACATAGGTGTTCCCATCCTCATAAACGAGAAACCCATAAAATATTGAAGAGTCTACCTTAAGCCCCCTTTTCTTTTACCGCTACTACAAAGGGTAACCTATAATAATAAAAGAACACAAACAAAAAACCTATCTAGTACCCCATCCTACTATCTATATCTATTAAAACCCAGTATACTATCATAACTAACTAGTACAAACTAGGATAGCTAGAACTACAACGGGAATCCCCGGCTTACCTTCCTCTTCCTATAGACTCCTTACTAGAAAGCTTTCCTAGCCTAGGTGTACTGCTTCTCTTGTTGTGCCTACCTCTTTGCCCACTAAGCCTAAGACCCAGATACAGAACAAAGAATAAAAGAAATAACAAAGGATAAGTAAAGTGCCACTTTTAACGCCTTCTATCTACTTTACTCAGGGTCCAATAGAGCTAGGCAACTTTTTATTTGTTTCTTTTGACTTTAGAGTTACTATATATATGTTAGATGTAAGCTCTTATTCTTTTTTTATAATTATATTAGAGTGTAATACAAAAGTCAAAATTCCATTTGATATACTTTATGATAGGGTTTCCCTTATTCCAAGGAGACTTTAAATGAGTGCCCGTTCCCTGACTTAAGAGGCTTACCTGTACCTATTGTCTTCTTGTAGCCTTGATTCCCCGTATTGCCTAATATACCCCTTCTTGTTTGTAAATGTAATGAAAGATTGCGTGCCCTTTTCGTTTCTCTAAATTTATGAGTAGAACAAAAATCTTTTATTTATAAGGGGTACGATGAATAAAAGATCTATTTTGCTTTGCCGATACTTAGGGTTCCCCCTGCAGGATTTGAGTTAGTACCTTTTCATGAACCCCAGTGCCGTGTAACCTGTAAGACTTGTGCTATTAAGGGGGAACTTTAAAGCAAGAAATTTGCTTAGATTTTTTTTTAAGAAAACCCAATCTTGGAGGCATCCCTGTAACTTGTAGGTTTTTTGACTTTCAGAAAGTCCTTTTCTTATTAAATATTTATTCAGAAAGTGCGGAAAGCTAGGGCAGTTACTTAAGTGGTGCCCATAACTCTTCTGCCTGACCTGGTTCCTTAGAGCGAGAACAAAGTATAAGTAAAAGTTCCGGTTGTAGTTAAGTCTTGTCTTGGTAACGCAAGGATCAAAAAGTTTATATAAAGCCACAGGTTCAATTCCTATGCAAAAGCAACGCGCTATATGACTAAGTTCAATAAGCCAAGTATCTTAAAGTAAAGTACTGTCACTTAGATACTAAGTCGAGACTCTCTTAAATTCTGGAAGAAAAGTCTTCTCTTTAACCAGAATACGTCACTATAAAGGGACTCCTCCAAAAAATCTCTAAACAAAAAATTCCGGGGCCCTTTAAAAATCTGCTCAAACTTTGAAGCCCTATTTTTGATTTGATAAGGGGCTCTTAACCCTAAAAAAAAAGTTTACTTGAAATTTGCAGTATACCTTACTAAACAGATTTTAGGGACTGACACCTTAAGACTTGAATATCAAACTCGTCAAGATCTTCACTATTTCAATCTTTTCTTTTTCATTTTTTTAGGATATCTTAATCTAACGCCTTATACAAGTTCTTTGCAGGGCTATAACTTACAGTGTAACCAAGCTATATTATATAATTAAGAAGGTACTCAACGCCGAGAGGTGGATATTTCGAAAGACTTTGTTTCACAACTGACTAGAATATGGAACCTAAAAACCCCTGAACCTGAAATAGAAGCTGATTTTCAAAGGAAAGCGCCGATGAAGAAAACAAATAAAAATGAATTAGACCTCACTTTTGTTAGACTTTTTCAATTTATAACCTTTGTATCTAGTTAGTCTGTTAGCACCGAACTTAACCCAGTCTTTTTTTTTTTAGTATAAGGCAGGGTAGGCTCGCAAGAGTGAACTGCCCCACCCATATTTTACATGCCTTAAATGTAAAAAGGATTTACTGTACAAAAACCAATACAGGAGCTATCTTTCAGGAATGATACAAAGAGCCGTGAAAAGAAACTATAAGCTTTGGGGCCCTTTTTTGACAGTAAAGCTTACTGAAGTGTATTCTACCAAGCACTTAACTAGGGGCAAATGAGGAGGTTCCCACCTTTCTGATTAAGTAAGAAGTCTTTATAAAGACCCCTATACCAGGCGAAAAAGCATAACATTTCGAATAGACATTTTAAAGACGAATAAAATTTTTTTTGTTTGGCTCGAGCCTCAAATTTACGGGTATCAATAAATAAAAGAAACTAAGAGTGTATTTCAAGATGATATAATAAAATGTCTTTTATAAAAAACTTTTCTTTAGTCTATTATTGTAAGCAATCCTAGGATGGGCCCCTTGGATGCAAGAAGCAGCCGGAGTGAAAAGACAAAGAGTAGGGAGTTCCTAAGTCAATATTTTTTTTTGAATTATCCTCCTTTAGAGACCCTATATAGCTACTCACTTCAAAGGAGAAACTTTTAGTTGACTTGCTATAAAAAGTCTTTGGCAATAAGACCTAATAGAGCTCTATAAAAAGAGAGAAGTTCTCATACTTAGCAGCGTTGGTGCCGGTAAACTGAAAAGAGATACCAGAGGGGTCCCGCTCCCGTCGAGTTATCCTAAAAATCTAAGCTTTAGCAAGGGCTTTACTAGACTCTAAAGAATGCACCATAAATTGAAAGAGAACACGTAAGTATTTCCTTAGCAAGAACCCACAACTCTTGTAGGCAAAACATTCCGCACACAGGAAGACTCTTATGCTATATGGACTATATCTATAGTTGTCTTCTCATGTAGAGTTACGGGCTAACCAAAACTTCGGGGGTGTAGCATAATTTAAGGGGATTCTATAAATGAAAACTTATTCACAGGAGGAATCCTGATAAAACATAAGCTGTACAAAAAGTTAATACGTTAGGGTGTTCATTAACCTGGGTTATAAGTCACGGAATCTTTAATCTGCGAGTTTCCTTATAAAAAATCTTTTCCCTTTCTCGTTATCCCAGCCTTTTTGCGAAGGAATTCATAGGAGTTTTTATTATTATATTTTTATAAAAACTATAGTTGCTTAACACACTAGATCATAAAAGTCTAAACAAAAAGTTTCACTAAAACTCTTGTAGAAGTTATCCCTGGAGTTATTATATAAAGAGGACTTCATTATATATGGAACTCTAGAGTAAGGTCGTAATCTAGTGGTTCAGGTATCTTGCTTCGTTTAGAACAAAAAGGCTTGCAGTCCCAGCTGTTAGAGTTATCGATTCCACACATATAAAATCAAAGCTAGCCTGTTCTATCTATAGCTGCTAAAAAGGTTTTTATTATATACAGTGAAGTGAAATCGGTATAAAAATTGTCCGAAACTATAAAGCTGATTAATAAAAAGGGGAAACACAACCTTAACTTACCAAATTTCTAGCTAGTTTAAAGGCTCTTACTCCACAAGAAAATATTCAAGACCAAAAGGGGACCCCTTGTTTACTCGATTACCCGCTCAAATTTGCTAGAGCTAACCGAACCCCATAGAATCTCTTTAGAATGAGACACCCTAGTTAGAGAGACTCTGAATCTAGCTTACTCAAATCCTTAAGATTCTTCACTTCGTTAGAACTAGACTCGAAAGGTGAAAAACATGAAGCCCTTATCTTTCCTTATTATTTATATGTCTTATTCTTACCCAGTAACTTGTAAATGGAATATTCAAAGTCTTAGTACCAAACTCTACTACTTAGTATACAGGATTTTCTTATCATTATCTCAATTTCTTTTCGTTCAATTTTAAAGTAGAAACAGAAGTTTTTTCTATATTTCAAGGGCTACCAAAATAGGAAGGAGTAAGTCAGCAATACGGAACAGACAATCCTATTTCATTTATTACCTAAGGGCAACAATTAGGGAAAACAATCTCTCAGCTCTATATTTACTGAAAAAACTCCTGACTTTCTTTAAGTTCTATACGTCCTTACCGGACCGGAACCAAAGGAACAAGCAACCCTTACTTAACTAGAAAACTGGACTTTCACTAATGCTTACCTACTTACTTTGTAGCCAAAGACTTCTTGTAGCTCTTACTCTTCTTATCGTAGCTGGTACTTATTCTTGTTCTATACTGGTATCTTATAGTAGTTATAGAACTTACTTAAAGGGTACATCTTAGTTTTAGTTAGATAATAAGAAAGAGTCTTAGATCCTCTTCTTCCTTGTGCTTATCCTAAAAAGATGAAAGTGCCTTAGCTGTATAATGAGATCTTGTCTGTTACCGACCGAAGGCGGAGGAAGGTTAATGCTTTTATTAGTATTGAGTACACCGACTTACACAAAACCCTACAATAAAAACAAAAAGGCAGGCTTTCGCTTGAACTGAAAATCTATCCGTTGTTGCTTTTCTCACTCTTTTACCTTAAATTTTTGCTTTCTTTCTTTCTTAATACCTAAGATACCTAACTTTCGCAATCTTCCTAGTCTTTCCAGCTAGACTCCTATCGTAGCCTGGACTTATCTTATTCTTATATAAATTTAAGAAAGGGGTTTTTATAATAGGGAGTACTCATTATAAGTTCTTGCTGTACCTATTACTGTAGCTATACCTGAACCTTTTAAAGAGGAATTGTATAGTCTTTTATTACTATATCTGTATTATACTTATTATTACTTTTGGCTTATGGAATAAAAAGTCTCTTGTTTGTTTCCTACAAGAGGTTTAGTAAGTCTATTCTGGATTATTATTACTTAAAAACTGGAACGTGGGGGTTTGCCTATAAAGAAAGTCTGACTATCAAGAATATTATACATTTTTCTCGGTAAGAAGTATTTACTCCTACACTCCCAGGGGCCTTACCACCCTCCACACTGAAAAGAACATAAGCAAGAGGTCTTATTCTTTTCTTATACTGACTAGAACTCCAATACTAAAAGCTCTAGCTTCCATTCTACCCTCTATAAATATAAAGAAGAAAGAGTACCTAAAACTAGCAACAGTAAGAAGACTCATAACCTATATCAAGAATAAGACAGGTATCTATTTATAGCCCATAAAAAGAAGGATACCAGACTTAGAAGATACAGCTAGCTCATAACAAATAAAAAACAAGTCATTAGTCTGGTAAGTCAAAATCATCCTTTTTTTCTCTGTCATAGTGTGCAGTATCTTTCTACCTAAAAAAAGTAAACAACACTTACCTTATTCTTATGAATCTTACTATCCATAAATACCTAATAATAATAAAAGAACTGTACTACTTTAGCTAAAAAGCCTAACAAGAAGAATGCAAGAACAACACTACGGGGAACCCTAAGATATAGCTACTACAACTCCACATAAGATAAAAGATAATATACAAGGTATAGCTCCTAATAAAGTTAGAGACAGATACAACAGAAGAAACAAGTCAATAAGAAGCAGAGTGTTATAAAGTATCTGTGTTTATCTAGAATACTTTATACAGGAACCTTCCTCACTACGTTCCAGTCGGTAAGAGTCTCTCCTATTAAACGATAAGAACATAGAGCAAAATATGCCTTATTTCATTTAGACAATCCCAAGGCAGTTTACTAAAGCGTTCATTCTTTATTCCAAAAGCTGCAAGTTCTTCCCTGTAACCGGTTGGATAATGAAAAATCCGAGGAAAGCTCAAGAAGTCTCTTTTATTTTATATATAGGTATTTTGAGTATTAGGAGCGCCGGAGTATAGCCTATAAACAAGGGAATGGTTCTCAATAACAATAAGGGGATTCTAAAACATAGGAAAATAGGCGTTACCCCGGGTATACTCCGTTTTTGTGCATGGAAATGCTCGTATAATTCTTATATTCCTGTAATTGATCGAGTTTTGTTGTTTTGAGTACTTTATTGAAATTATTTCCGTAATATGGATAGCCTTTTTTTCCTTTCTTGTTTACAATAGACTTTCAAGGTTAAGTAAGGGCTTAAAGCGTGCAGTAACTCGAGCCAAGGCTTTTTTCTTAGAATTTACTTGCTAAAACGGCATTATACACATATGAAAGAGAAGTTAAGAGGAGGAGAGGGAGCTCTCTCTTAATCGTAAAGAGTGTTTTGGAAAGAGGACCGCTTAAATTGAAATAATGAAAATATTACACTAAATAAGGAACCAAAGTTTGTCTTACCTTATTCTCTAGTAGAAAGGCTTTTACTTCGAAGGGACTCCTTGTATCAATAAAGTACTGAGGTATTAGCTCTCTATACTAGAATAATCTTTCCTTTTTAGTTTAGTTATAAAAATCCTTATTTATATCAGATATCACCAGCGCATAGAAAATTCTAAGGTTCTCTGATAAAGAAGGGTAATCCAGGCTTCAGATTCTTTATTAGCTCAAATGAAATGAAAGGTTGCGCATTTCAATTTATAGAGTTCTTAAGTAAAATACATATCCATATAAAAGTCTAAACTGCTACTAACATAAGTTTTTATAGGGGAGATCCAATCTACTAGAGACAAGCTCAAAAGCTTTACTAATAAAATTAGGTTTCAAAAGAGAGCCCTATCAGTTAATAGTAGTCCTCTTTCTTTTGTTTAATTGGTCATATATCGGGGTCTTTGCCTACTTATAACAGAGTGCGTTTGCTTAACTAAGATTGATGCTCGTACGAAAAGCGATGCCTTAATGTTTTTTTACAAAGTCTCCTACTAAAAGAATAAAATTTTAACCGACGATAATTTTAATTTGGTAAGCGGTTCTGCTCACCTACTAAAAAGCTACATCCTTTGTACCCTTCTACTATAATGAATTGAATCTATTCTAATATTGGAAACCCCGTTTCATACAAATCATACAAAGAAAGAATACATAGAATAAGGGGTTTCAAATTGTTTAGCCCTACTTCGTATGTTACTCTCTATAAAAAAGGAAAGACTTAAGAAATATGCTAATTATAATGACTCTTACTTTTCTGAATTGCCCCAGGATTACTCACGCAAGCTTTCCCTACAATACGAATGTTAGTAAGTAACTTTTCATTTCAGCTCCTAATAGGAAGGAATAAGACTCTGCTTAATTCTTTTTCTAAAGTCTTTTTTAGAAGAGGACCCACTTACTTACACTGCAAATCCATACATAAAATATCTTTGAATTTTTTAGTACTTACTGGAGTAATTCCTGGGTATTATGTAAGAGTTTCACACTTATCGTTTTCTTATGAAATTTGAATCTTTCTAGTAAGCATCCAGCTGGAATCCTATTTATAATAAATATAATAATACGGAAATTTTTAATAAATACTTAACAAACTTTTTAGCTTACATTAATTAAAACGAAACCCACACCTTAATAAATAACTTTACTTTAATATAAAGGTTCTTTTTTTAGTAAGGAACCTACCCTTAAAATGTAAATTCACCATAAGGGTAAACCACGCTTCTAATGGTATGGGGTAAGGAATAGAAAATTACCGGGATACTGAGTTTATTAGGTAATGCGTTCAATATTCCCTCGAATTTAGATCATTCAATCTAGGGGTGAAGGAAGATACCTGACGTAATAACGGTAATACAAGAGAGCTTTTTATTCTATTACAAAGGCAGATTAAAGTGAGTAAAATCTCTTTTAAGAAGTTCTATTTTTTAACTTTTTTAAAGGACAATAGAGGGAAACTCGCAGGAAAAAAATAGGAATATCAGGACTGCTCCGCGTTTAAACGGTTACCCATAAGGATCTTTTTAGTTATGAGTGATACGACAAGGTTTCTTGTTAGCAAGTTTGACCTTTTTCATTTTTCGGGGGACTTAGAATGTAGATTCTTTTGTAGGGTACGAAGCGCTTAGTTCTACACCTTTTTTTATTTGATAAAAGCAACCAGTTTCGACCTGAAAAATTTCAATTTGATACTTCTAAAGACTAGAGTAACCCTTTTCTTTATTTAAAATACAAAGATTACTTTTTCAAAAATGTAGAACGCAAAAAGAAAAGATTATGATTAATAATACGTCGTTTGAGCGGGGTTAAAGTGCTGGCCAACTAAGATTAAGATCACGAATGAGGGTTCAAAACGTTCCTTTTGAGAGAATTCGTCCATTTGCATTTGTTCCGAGTTCTTATCTGATGTCAAAAAGAATCTAATGTATCTTTCTTTTTGTTTGAATATATCCGTATTAAGGCATAAGGTAAGAATTTCTATCTTAAGTCTCAAAGGCCTCCCTAAGAAAGAGGAAACTTCTAAAGTTATCAGTACGAAAAGCGATGCTTTTTATTCTTTGTTGTTGACTTTACACAGAAGCTAGCTTAATAACTTAATAAAAAGAAGAGCTAGTTCTTTCTGATAAAACTGGATCCCTAAAATAAAAAGTTTTTCTTCATATTCTTGCGTTAGTACCTCCTGTACAAGAAATAGATATCATTTTTTAAGAAGGATTCCATTTGACTTTAATATGGCAGTTCCCGGGCACCCGCTTGCTAATTAAATAGTTCTACCGGACCCTGTCGCTCCTTCATTTTTTGTAAGCAGTTTTTTTTAAGAATAGAAGAATAAGGTGTACTTTTTATGAAGTAGTTAAGTTCCTACGCCAAAGGAAGCACTAAATTTTCCGGGGTTTGCTAAGAAATTCGAAGAACCCTGTTGATTCGAGGTTTTTAAGTTGCAGTGGGTATACATTTTTCTATGGAGTGAAGTATAATGACGCAGGGCTGGGTTTCTTTATTAAAATGAAATAAGGTTTCAGTAAATTAAAAGAATACCAACCTTTTTCAGAATAAGTTGGGGATAATTTTTCAAGAGACAATAAAAATCCGTAAAGGGAAAGAGGAGACTCCTCACATAATTTTTCCGTAAGCTATTCTTTCTTTTATCACAAAGGAGTTTTTTGATAGGTTATTCCTCAGCATACGGTTAAATAAATTATAAAGAAGTCCCATAAAAAATCTTCCTATTTACTATATATCGTTTTTGTAGGAGCGTCTAACTGATAGGGAGCCCGCTTCAATTAATTAAAGTTAGTTTCCCCTGATTTCTCTAAGAACTCTGCTGTTTCGTCAATAAGTTCTTCTTTTTGATTATCCTTGAATAAGTTCCAACCTTGCTTAGCTTAATAAGTTTACCTGAGAGGCTTTTTTTCTTTATTTTCTCACTCTCCGGCTCGGATTCGGTTCTTAACTTAATAGGGCAGTCTTTCTGGTCTGGGAGTAACTAGGGTTCTAAGTTACGCAACGTATTCTTTTAGGCTTTTAAACTCTACAGCACAAAGTAGGACTCCGCTTTAAAGAATATTTAAAAAGTTCTATTCTTAAAAAAAAGGGCCCTAACGTATAAGTTTAGCTCTCATATAGAGCCAAACTTATACTCTCACTGGAATTTGAGACCTATAAGAAACACTTGTAAACCACATAACTCTTGGCCTTGACTAAGTAGCTATACTTGTATTCCCTTTCTTCTTCCTATTATACTTATAGTAGTTGCAGTTATCAATTTCCCCTTTAGATTTTAGATTAGAGTAAGAATTAGAGAGTTCCTTTTCTTTTAGGAGTTCTTGCAAGGGTATCTTGCTCTTGTACTCCGCAATTACTGACATGGGAGCTTAATGCCTTAGAAAGATTAGATATAGTTCTTCTTCCTGATTTTGAGCGGAGGAAAGGTCAAGCATTCTAGTATATTAAGAATTTATAGATATCTTAAATTTTAATAACCAAAATCTACTTATTAAAAAAAGCTTAACCATAACCCCGAAACTTTGTCTTATTTCCTTTTAGTTAGGAGAATCTAGCTCTGCATTATAGTTAAACGCTTTTTACTTGCCTGTTCTTAGTTTAGTTACTTTAAGTAAGGACCAAGCCCCTATTCATGCGTTTGGGGATCCCTCTCTCGAAATATAAAAACCCTTTCCAAGTTATAACGTCGAATCTTTTTTACTATTATTAGCTTTTATGTCTGAGGCCTTTGCGACCCGAGTAAAACTTCCTTATCCTTACTGAATAAAAAATGCTTTTTAGAATTATGTCAACACTAAAAAAGGAACTCTTTAGTTTAGGCACTAATCCATAAAGAATTGCTGTAGTTTTACCTCTTCCCGGATTGGTAAGTCAAACTTTTTTCTCTCTAAAATGTCCTTTTTAAACTTGGATGTAACTCAACATTGTCTTGTAAAGTATATCCTGTCCTTGTTTAGAACCTGCGGATCTTTATCCGAAAAAAGAAGGGTCTTATGAATGTCAAAGAAAAGGAATGAAGATTAGAATAATGCCGAAGTATCTAGAATGCCTTTGCCCGTTTAGATACCTCTTCATTTTTTACGTTTTATTTGCACTTTCTTTCTTGTATTTCTTATCCAAATTTACTTTATCTCTTACTTAGATTTATGGGCACTATCCTTTCTCTTTAATTTAAAAAGCTTTTATAACAGACTTTTTAAGAAAAAGGACCCCAGTAAAAGAAGGACTTCCTAGAGTTAGAGAGCATAAACCCTTTCAACAACTAGAAAGCCCAGGTTATTTTTAACTGACTAGCCTGAAAAGGATTCCTCTATATCAAAGTAGGCGCAAGTAAAGAACCCAATAACATGTTAAAATGAAGTAAATACTTTCTAATCAAAAAGGCTAGGGATAAAGACCATTTATTTAGGGCTTAAGTTTAATCTTTATTACTTTTTTATGAAAAAAAAGCAAATATTATACATTTATATTTATAAAAACAAGATTTACTAGGTTTTAGAATCTCTTTCTTTTTGAGAATTACTTTTGACTTCCTACTTAAATTAAAATAAAATTAGGAAAAATTCTAGTAGTAGGTTAGTTTCAAAAAAGGAATTCCAAATTAAGTAGTTCAGCTCTTCGGATCCAGGAAACAGGCGAGGCACTTAATGAATTCCGATTGGGAATACCTGTTGAAATGAAAGAAAGAATACAAGTTCATCTTACTTTGGTTTTCCATATCTTTTTCAGTCTTATGGAGGGCAGGTATTACAAACCTGTAAAGAGACCTAGTCCGTCCTAAACCTAAAGTAGACTCTCTTCTTATATTGCTTATCACTGCCCAGCTTTGTATAATACAATTGATAGGAATTGCTTTGTTTATCTTATGGTTTTTCATCGACCAAACCCTTTACTCTGAGTTTGTTAACTTTTATCTTGTCATTTATAGACCCCTTTCCTTGCTTGAAGCGTTATTGACCCCTCTTTATTTGTCTTGATATTTACGAGAGCACTAAAGTGAGAATTTTTGTATATAAAAAAGCCTTAAAGCAAAACACTTCAGAAGCAAATGGAAGTATAAAATAAATAAGAGTTTCATAACAAAAAGAATTTTCAAGGAAGAACACCACAGACTTCAGCGGATTTCTTTCTATTGGCGAGCAAAATGACACCTATATTTATAGAGAGAGTCTTAGGTATATTATAGGAGTAGTTTAATAATTCTAGACAGTCTTAATTTCTTGCTAAGGCGGATCCCCCGTCACTCCTAGCTGTTAAGAGTTCTTGTTACCCTTAGATTAGAAAAGTATGATAGTTGGTTTAGAATTTTTGTTTACTAAGTTTTATCCGGGGAAGCGCTTTATTGCTGCTATTTATGTACTACGAGGAAGAAAGATAGCTGTAAAGTTATAACTCTAAAAATTTTTAATGAGTATGCGCGGGCCTCCCCTTGACTTCAAGAAAAAAGAAAGCTTGTAAACTCAGTATACTATAAATCTCGTATAGCTCGGCAAAAGAGGGTCCCTATCAAAAGGAAAACTCCCAAGAAATCCTTGTGCCATAAATTTTTAGTTTCCGAGATGGAAATCTCTTTTTTGACATTCGGGGCCTGCCTCATATTACGTTGCGGGGAAAAGGGGTTTCAATACTTGACTGTACTAAGTTTTAGGGTACTAAAGGAGCCTTTATATAGGAAGCTAAGGATTCCAAAAGGCCTCGTCGAAAGGTCGACTCTTGGTATGAAGTTTCTCCTCTCAAAAAGGAAAGAATTTACTACAAAAGTAGAAGGATTAGACCCTACTCTATACTGGTCCGGGGGCTCCAAAATTTGATTTTTATTAACAACATTAAGCTAACCGCTATAACATGAAACAAAAAAAATCAAGTTTTTTCTTTTTAATGTTGTGGTCAGGAATTCGAAATGTTTTAGAGTCAAGCAGGGGAAGTAAAGCCCAACCTTCTTAATCTTGTACTGCGTAAAAAGGAGGGTTCCCCTAGGTTCTGAGTCAAAACCCGCGTTTCTTTACTCTAAGCTAGGATTTTTAGGGGCCTATAACCCGCCCGTGAATACTTTATTTGAGAAAAATCTCTCTATGTTTACTAATAAAACTCGGTTTAACATTTTAATTTATTGTCTATAAAACAGATGTTACTGAATTGTAGAGCTGCTATTAATTACCTAGAAGAACCCGGAGCGTCTTCCTATGGATTTAGGGTGCCGCGAGAGTTGCGGATTCCTGTATTTATGTAATAGGACTCCTATTTTACAATCACAATTGGTAAAAAAGGCAAGACTTTTGTGCTTTGTATATTGACAAACGAATAGGATTTGAACCCAAGAGCACGATTTCAAATTTTGATTTGCCAAGCGTAAATTTGATTGAAGTAGTATAGTAAGAAAATCAGGTGCTTCCCAACGCTCGATGCCGCTTACGAATCCCAGTACTCTAGAAAGATAGCATCTATTACTAATACTAAAAAGCAAAAAATCTTTCAAAAAAATAGATGTAAAGACTAGCTAGACTTGGTTTTCAATTTCTTAATCCGGGATTTTGCATACAATTTCGTGTATATAACTCTGCAGGGTTTTTAAGTCAAAACAAAGACCAAGAATAAGGCTTTTTCTCAGAAAATCTAAGTCAAACTTGTAAGTTACCAAACTTTAAAAAGCCCTTTATGAAGGCTCATCCGGCTTCAACTAATCCTACTAGGTAGTGTAGTTAATTGCAGGGAATCCCGAGGATTTGTATAAGTAACCAAGCAAAAAACAACCAAAAAGGGAGCTCCTTTTATAAACTGAGTCACAGGACCCCCACCACAAGGGAAGTTATAGGACAACCAAATAAGGTGCTGTGGAAATCCGGCATGCGGAAATTTTTAGGTCAGCTAAGAGCCCTCGTTGTGTAAAATTCTATTTGGATCCCCCTTTCAAAAAGAAAAGTGAGCGTAGATCCAAGGTACCCTGCGAGTCTCATCTCAGCTAAAGGAAAAGGGCTACGTTCAAAGATTTTGCGAGTACTCTATTATATTAAACGCTAGTTTGAGAAAAAAAAATCCCAAGGGTTAGTCAACAAGGTCTGAGATGCTTGGTTGCATACGGGGGTCCTCGTGTTGTGAGAGTGGTCCGGCATTTAAGTCTTTTACACTCCCTTTTCTGTTTACTAAAAGTCTTTCTAGACTAGAAAAAGAGTATAGTTAGGGGCTTTCTCAAGGGATCCCCCTTAGGATAGATTCTGGTTATAATTTAATAGGTAATAGTTTAGTAAAGGAGCCCCAAGAAAGAAGTCCCAGTTACAAATCAAGAGTTTTACTCGTTTCAGGATTTTGCAATCTCGGAAAAAGAAAACTATACTTGGGGTTCTCAAAGGGAGCTGTTCAGTAAATAAGGATCTAGTTCTTCTTTCTTTCATAATTGGGAAACCTTTCAAGAACTCTCGGCCCGATTGCGCTTTTTGGACAAAAAATTTATAGCTGCAGGGGCGGGGATTGCCGAGTAGGGCTTTCCTATGTACTTAAATTTAGTCAATCTCTGGTAGATATACAAGCAAGAGTCCCTTGAGCGAAACCCCAAAGCTAAAACAGATAGAAAGCTTTTCATATTATCTAAAAAGAAATGCCGTGAGGAGAAAACAAAAATGATTATAAAAGGAAGTTAAAACCCATAAGTACACAGTTGTGCCCTAGTAAGTTAGTGTATAAGCGCAAAAGGTAGGAATATCCCGAGCCCCTTTTTTTATTGTAAAAGAACGCTTTTATATGTCCCTAAAGGCTTCCCTCAAGAGATAGTGTCATTGGGTGGGTATAGAATAATAGAAGAAAGCGAATAACTACATTTCAAATGTAATGCACGCTTTGTACGTGTATAGCTGTCTTAAGTAGAACTGGTTGATGACAAATTGAATATTAAAGGATATCTATAGCTTGAAAAAAGAACACTAAAAACTGGAGAAAGGCTCCTCCTTCTTACTTTCTAAAATAAGGTTTTATGCCGTTCCGTACGAGCCTTGCTTCATTCATAGATGCCGGTTCGTTACCCTTTTTTATACTCCGCGAATTAAGAATCCAAACGCTCTGAAATTGAAGGTTATTCCCTTTCTATTAAAAAGAAAGATCTTTCTTTCGATTTAGATTCCTTATTTAACTTTTTTGAAAGTTAAACCGGGGCCCTTTTGATAAAAGGTTAAAAATCTTAACCTTAACGTATACACTTTCACTCTCGGTTATGATCAGTTATGATAAAACAGTGTTCACTTGTTTGCCTGGCTTTAGGATAAAAACAAAAACAAAGTCTTCTATTTTAGGAAAACTTATATCTAAAGTTCTGAGTAACTGAAAAGAGGCAGGTATTTCGTCTAAATTGTGCTAGTCCTTTATTTTAGAAGTATAAATAATAGAAAAGTCCGGGGAGTGCCCATCTGAGCAAAAGTGGGCTCGTGATATTAGTGTACTGCTTTAATACTTTAATCGAATAGATTGTAGGCAATACAAAGCAACTGTAAAATACAAGCGTACTAAAATCTCCAATGTACAACAAGCCCTTGCGGGCTACCCCAAAAAGCAGGAAAAGGAAGTAATTTAGATTAACATTAACTTCAGAATTCCTATAACATTTTTTTCTATTCTTCAAAATTTTTTGGAAATCCTATTTTGTTTATCTACCGAGAGGTTTCCTTATTTATATAAAGAAAACTTACCTACAATGTATAACGAAGCTTCCACAAAAAATATATTTCTAAAAATTTTCCGGATATTGCAAATTTCTCTACTTCTTTCTAAGTCAAACTCATAAGAGAGCCCTAAAAATTGTCCAAAGGGGTTCTTAAGCCGGAAACTTTACTGGTATCTGCAAAAACTTTTACAAAGGAGGTCCTACTTTACACCAAAGTGCTTCATTTAAGTTTTTTGAAGATTACAATACAAATAAACAATTAGAAGGGGTTACTTTAAACTAAAAGCAACTCCGTGAAACCCTCCTTCTTAAACGCAAGTAAAGTCCAACAAGAAAACTTTTACTCAAATAAGAAATCCCTAACTCAATGAGTAGCTCCTTAAAGTACCCTTGAAAGTCCTGTAACCTACACTCGGTTCGATATCTTATTGTTTCTATACTGGTTTCCTTAGAATACCCGGGAATTCTTAGAATAGGAAAAAGCAACCTATACTTTAGCAGCCTATTCAACTTAAAGTTCTGGAACAGGAACAAAAGGGCTCGTTTCGATTTTACATTAAGTACATTAAGAAAGAATCTTTAGGGCTAATAAAAAGAATCCAGGTCACTAAATAAACTTTCTTTTATATAAAGTTTCTATGTCTCTTAACTTAAGGTGATGTCTTTATAACCAAGGCTTTTAGAGTCAATTCTCATATATTTTCTTACTGGCTGGAGTTCCCAGAACCCCTAAAGCAGCTATAATAGAAATAGAATTTGTTCCTTTTTGTAGACACTTGAACTTCCTGGTTTAGGCTCACTTCTAAGAGACCCTTGTTTCCCAACTCGATAAGTAAGTAAAAACGTGTAATAAAATTCTTTCTAATTATTTATGTATGTAGGATATCCCCGCCCAAAAGCCAAAAGGAAATCCTTAGGAAAGAGACTAAAAAGGGAAGATATTCAAGACTGACAGAGACCTAAACTCCTTGAAATAGAATTTTATTGCTTTGACTAATGACCTCTTTTTTTTACTTTCTCTTTGCAGCTATACTTTTATATATCTTCTTAGTACTCTGCATAGCTTTAAAATTTCTTCTTGTTGCCTGTACCTACTTACGTAGCGCTTCTGTATTACCTACCTTAGGGCGCGTAGAATATATATATAGATATAGTATATAGGAAAGTAGCTTCTTGGTATTCTGTATTACTCTTAAATTTTTTTATTAGAGGTTAGTTATTAGTATAGAGTTTAATAGTTATAGTAATTGCAATAAGGGATACTAGGGGAGTTTCCGTAAATCTATAGTTCTTATTGGTTTCTTTTTTAATTAAGGAGAGGTTCCTCAAGGCCCTATGTTTGTTTTGATAATAAGGGTGGATACTTATAAGATTAGTTATACGTCCTTGTTACCAACTGAAGGGAACCAAAGTTAAGGAATAGTTATATATACTCGATAGACACACCAACTTCTACTGATCGAGAGCTGCTCTTTTTACCTTGACTTATTTACTTTACTGACTTTAATTCCCCCTTTTACTGCAATCTTTAATAGATTTTTGCAAGCTTATATTTTGCTTTTTTTTTAGTTTCTTACTAAAAAATTTTACACTTCTGCGGACTTGCCAGTAAGCTTTAACTTTTCAAAAACTATAAATTTAGTTTATGTGTGATTCAAACTATACAGAAATTGGAGAAGCTCCTGGATCAATTGGATAAATAAGGCTTTCTTTTTTAGATTTTGAACACTTTTTTATAGTATACTTTAAGAAATAGAACACGATTTGTGTTATGTTTATATTATAAAGACGCCTATATCCATATACTATAGTGCATTATCGCTCCTCGGCAAAATCTATGTGGTAGGAAGGGCCTTTATCCGGATAACACTGAGATATACATAAGTTCAAACTATACCAACTATACTAAAGAGATTCATTCACTTCACTAACTATCCTAAATGTATTTCATTTCTATTGTACATTATTTCTTGCTTACCATCCTGACCGCAAAAAGGATAGGGTATAAAGCTATAGCACTCCCTTTGAATTGAAAGTAAGGAAATCCTTTATCCTAAATACAAATTTAACCTTTGCAGTAAAGCGTTCTAGTTTATACTCTAACTACCTAAGAGTGCCCCTTTTAGGAGAAGTTTCCTGTTTTAAGGATGTAACTTAATAGTCATTTCTGTTTCGGTATTATCTTTAGAGTTGTACACGTTATTCCAAAGAAAGCAGAAAAAAGAAACTAAACTTTCATTCACAGGTTGCATACTAATTCAAAGTTGCCCATACGAGATCTTGCATAATTTTCAGGAAATTGCTACTAGATATTTAGGCTTTTTCCACAGTCTAACTTGAGGACTCTTTTTTTAAGGGGCACACTCCCCCGTAACCCTGTTGTTAAGTAAGAAAGATACGCAAAAATTATACCTCAAATTCCAGAACAGTACAAAAGAGTGAATACTAGATTCTACCGAATTTCTCTTTATTTCCTAAGAATCTCTTAAGTGTTTTATGAAACCACTTCTTCTAAATTGAGGTGAAAAAAGAGGCAATTAGTACGAGAGGTATGAAAAGCTAAAAGTAAGGTCTTATCCTTTTTTTTTTTCAGAAAAAGGTTATAGATATCTAAGTGGCTTGAGTGTGTGTTCTAGTATAGATACTCTAGATACTAATACATATTATAAGACCTCTTTTTTATGCGAGTTACAAGAGTATAAATAAAGTAAATAGATTTTTATTAAATTGTTGGAAGAGCCGGGTACTTAATAAAGAATTTTATATATTATATAGCTTTTGATCAAAGAGTAATTTGTGTCTTAAAATTATAGAGGTGTTTATCTAAAAGTCAGGGATTTGGTATTTAACTAAAAAAGAGTTTCTCACTTTTATGATAGAGCCCCTACTTGCCTTAAGAAAATCTGGGCGGGCCCCATAGCTATTAAAAAGGAACTATAAGCACTCAGGGTACTCCCTTAGAAAAAAGTTATAACTTTAATTTCTCCTTTTTAATATTAAGTCAAAATCATAACTAATTAGAATTTATCGGCTCAAATACGAGTGTTACTCAAGAATTACGTGTTCTATATAAAGAGATAGTCCCCTTTTTATTTATATACTACATTAACGATCCAAAAACTTACCTCCGTACTTAAGGGATTCTATTTAATTAAATGAAATTTCTTTCTGTGAAATTTAGGTTCTTGGGGATTCAACCTATTTTCTTACTTCCGGGGCCTTCCTTGTTGAATACGTAAACGCTGTTTAAAGTTCCCCATACGTGTTTAACTTCACTTGGGCCAGGTTTTTTGTCGAAAATGCAGAGGAATAAAAAGAATGCTTTGGATTAAGATACCCTTACGGAGCAAGATATAGAGTACAAACCAGTTTACTGACCTTTTTTACTCTATATTTTCTTTCTTGTACTGCTTCTTAGCGATTTCTCTTGGCTGTTATCGAAGACTCTCTAGCAGTATACTACAGTATACGAATCTGAAGTTCTCTTTTGCTTCGTTCATTTTACTTCTTTATTTAGCTCATAGAGGGTAAGCTCTCTTTTATGTACTAACCGAGTAACTTACTTACCAAAAAGAATTTTGCTAGAACACTATTTGCCACAAAGTGTTATCCCCCCTGTTAAATCAGACTCGTGTAATAAGAAACAAGTTTTCGTATAAAAGAAAGAGCCCCTATCGAGAAAAAAGGCATAAATTTATAACTAGCAACCTCCTCAATAATATAAGTCTAAGAAAAAAATACAAGTTTTAACAAAAGCTAAAGTCCTGCCAAAATGAAAGAGTCTTTCTCTGTAAATTAGACCAAAAAGGGTACTTGCTTGTACTACACTTACTCTATTAAATGAAACAGCCCAGAAAGACTAGGATTTACTATACCACTTTAACAAAGGACATTGGTATTTTATCACACTATGCTAAATTCTTTCGAATCCTACAGAGAAAACTTTTGCTTCTTTTTGGATTGATCAGATCCCTAGCAGTACGTTTTTAGTCCCAATCTTGAAACATTTAGGACAGCCTTGTGCTTGAGCAATAGGTTATAAAGGCCCCTACTTTGACTTTGGCTGCTAACTAAGACGTCTCTCTTCTTTCAGGACTAGCAATTCCCTTTTCCAAGCTTTTTTTAATTAGATTCGGGAGAGGTTTTATAATTTTCCCTGAAAGTTCCTTTTATGTGCAGTTGTATAAAGTAAGAGTTACTCTCATGTTTCAAATTCCAGATAGTAAGAAAGAAAGAGTATGTAAAGCAGGGTTACATAAAAAGTCCGGTATTATCAATAAGGTCAAAGTGTAGCTATTAGTGAACTTATAGGTCCTAGAGTAAAGTAAGAAAAACATAAATAGAATCTAGATTGGGTTTTTATGCAAGATAAAAAGACTTGAAACGAGAGCTTGTAGGATTTAGAGCAAGGCAATAAGAAGGGGCCCTCGGTCAGTCCTTAGTTCGATTCTAAAAGTGAAAGCGGAATTGGTAGACAAGCAAGTGTTTCCTAATTTTACTTTACTAGCAAGCACTGGCCCGTGGGTTTATTAACTACTTTTGCTAAGGAACTGCCTTTAGAACCAGTACAAGAGCCCCTTCATTTAGGTAGATACCTTATCCTTTTGAATATCAACACAAGATGAGTCGTGTTTTCGCAACCCAAAAACTTGAGTCTTTTTTGGTTTCATCTTTATTCGCTTTTTAGTTTTTATTTGAATAAAAGATAAAAACTTTTAATAGAGTGGGTTCTTTTTTATATTAATATAGTTTTTTGGAAGTTTAAATCAAGAATTTCAAGGTTTCTTTTAAGGTCTTAGGGGATTTCAAGCAAGACTGGCCTATCCGGGCCGGGGTAAAGAAGTCCCCTTTTTTCAAGTATAAAAATCCTAAAACGGCAGTAGGGAACCGAAGCTAAAGTAACGAATTTCCAGTAAGAGTCCTTTCAAAGAAGGAGATTCCGGTTTTTCCGTAAAGAGCTCCTAGAAATTGCGGTAAAGGGTGTGCTTTTACAGGGGTTTCCTTTATCTGATATTTATTCCCAGTTTCGGAGTTTCAGTATGTATGAAGTTACTATCATAAGACTATCTATCCTGTATGAACCTTCCTCCGCGACTCAAGGATTTATCTAGACTATCCTAAGTTTCAAGTCAAGGGTAGAGCTTCCCCTCTGCTTTTAGTTTTCTCAGGTAGATTCTATTAAGATAAGAAAAGGGTTTGCTTTGTTCTTCCTCTGATTAAAGGTTTTCAATTCCCGGATAGTAAGAAATTTTAGAGAGGAAAAGAATTGATTAAACTTCAAGGCACAGAAAAAGCAAGAAACTATACTTAACTACTTTTTTAGTTTTCTTTAGTCTGAGGTTTAAGTTAAAAAACCCTTCTCTCAGTTTCTAATTCCGGGAAAGAAAATTTAGGAAAAAACTAGACTAAGACTAAATTTGGTAACTTATCTCCGATAAATACAGGTAGAAAGAAATTAACACAAGAGGGAGAAGTCAAAAGAAATGAGGAGGGTCTCTGTGCCGTACCTTTTTTTAGTACCTCTAATCCAGAATAAGGAGGCAGGGATTCTTATAAATCGAGGCTTTCCTATCCTATTCCCGTTTTCCTGAGCAGTCTAAAACCAAGATTTTAGCAAAAACCTTAATCTCAAAGAGAGTGTTACCCTTTACCTATACTTACTGAAACAAGAACTATAGTAAGCTATTCTATTATATTCACTACACCGGCTATCAACAAGCTAGAGCCCTATCTCCCAGGTTCTTTTCTTATAAGACCCCTACTTCCCTTACCAGTCTAAGTACAGCGGCTCCTGCTTCTCTTGAAAATACTCAAATCTAGATACAGCGAACCGATAAGCTCCTAGCACAGTGAGGAAGACTAGAGACTAACTCCTCTAATAAAGACTCTATTACTATTGCATAACTAAAGAATTAATAATAAATAGAATACAAAGAAAGAAAAAATAGGTACATTCACTCCTAACAACCTAAAAACAAACAAGACAAGAGTATGAGCAAGATACAAGATATAGATTCTGAAAGCAAGCCCTAAAATACAAGTAATAAAAGGAAGAAAGAAGTCTAAGGGGGGTTCTACACATTCAGAAAAACTATATTACAGCAACCTCCTTCGTAAAGCTCTAGTCGGTAAAAGGGACTCTTTTCTAAACCCATCTAAGGCGTGCTCCTCCACAACGATAAAAACAGAGGAGGAATAAGACAGATTAGAAAATGAAAACAACTATACTCATATACTATATATTACTGTCTATTGTCTATTACTAAAATGACTATACAGCTAAGTAACTTGTACTATAAGACTCTATCTCATATCTATTCTATTTCCCTTACCTTATTATATTAGAGGTCAAGCTCTTGCTACTACTTCTGTCCCTACTTCCATTGTTTCCTATAACCTGTACTCTTTGCAGCTAGAATAGTCTTCTTTTTCTTATGGGGCACTGGTGGTATGGAGTTCTTGCTTTTTAGTAAAAACCGGGAAACAAGGGAACACAGAAGCAAAGCCTTACTTTATTTTAATAACTAAAAAGTCCCTTCTAAATTTCAGAAATAGAAAAGGGGGCGCTTTACATTCAAAATAAAAAAAAAAGACTTTAAACAAAAGGGCTAGCTAATCGAAGGTAATACATATTAAAAAGAATGATGCCAATTACAAAATCTATGCGTATTTGACTGCCAGAATACAGAACAAGGAAAACCCTTATCTCTAGACTAAAACCTAGGGGGATTCTTTGGAAGTACTATACCTTTCGTACGAGTCCTACCTGTAGCTATACTCTCTCATATTCTGTATCACAGCTTTCTTATGCGGACTGCTAAAACTCTTTACTTCATCAGGATACTCCTAGACTCCTGTTCTCAAAGGCTTTTACACCTTCATTTGCTCCGTTTATAAGCGACTGAATTCTTTTTTAGAGATACAAAGAAGCAAGAAAGAGCTCACTTTTTAGTTGGATTTTCCCTCTTCCTAGAATTCATTAAAATTTTAGGGTTTTGGAGGGAGATAAAAGGGTTGTAAGGAACATCAAATACATTAATGAGGAATTCATGTCTAGTTAAAATACCTTACAAGAGGAAAAAAACGGAGCCCCTGAGTTCTACATTATGTCTTTACCGAAACTCCCAGTACTCCTTTACTTTCGAAGGAAAACCCATCCAAATGGACTTAAAAAGGGGCTCCCTTTAAATAAAATACTAAGAATTAGCGAGATTTTCATATAAAGCGGGAAAGATATATATATAGATATCCTTATCAACGTATTCTAAAGGCTTGTTATCTATTTTATGAAAATTCCGAATTAGAACTACACAAGAATCCTTTTTTTTTTCGTTTATATGAACTTACTTCGACATAGACTTTTGAACCTTCAAAAGGGGCTCACGTTACCGGCTTTTTTTAATTTGAATGGAAGCAGTCAACTAATATAGCCAATCTTTATTGTATGGTTTCGCTTCCCAATTGACTTAGAGTTCTCTACTGCCTTTCCTTTACTCCGAAATTTCTTTATTACCCGAGATTCCAGATACCAGAAATTTGACCTGGTTAACAAAAATTTTATTCAGTTTTCATATGCACAAGGAAATAAGAAACCCCTTAACCAGAATACACTAACTTCCAAAGATAGTGCAGAATACATTAGCAGGGGCTCTAGTCCCATACTTATAAAAGATCCCTATACTATATTCATTTAAGAAGCCTAAGGAAACACGGACGGACTCTTTGGTATACATCAAGTCTCAAGAAGCAAGAGGTACTACTCCACTCCCCTTTATCATTCCATAACTCAAACTTTACTTTATTGGGTCTAAGCATATAAACTCTTGAATACCCTATCATATCCCATTCCTTTTATCGCAGACTCGGCCCTTTTATAAAGGTTTGGTACATTTTTAACCCCGCCCCAATTAAGTGGATTTTTGCTCGAGCTCTTACGTCTAAATCTATTAAATTTTCTCTTTCTTTAGCCCTCATTTTTATACTAAACTTACCTTATATTACTAACTTAGGGAATACATAAGAGTCTTTTACTGTACTTACTCTTGACAGCTCGAACCTAAGCTTTTCTTCCTTCTTGCTCTAAATCCAATTCCTCATTTTATAACCAGTCAATTCCGGATTTTATAACCAGTCAATTCCGGTAATGCTTTAACAACTTTGAATTGTTATAACCTTTCAGTGCTGTTTATTGGTGTACAAATTCATTATTCTTTAGATTCCTAAGCTAACTAGATAGAAAGATGATAATGTATTCCTGAACTGAGTGCTTCGTTCTTTGACAGTTGTTCTTTATTGTCTTTTTATTGTATGCAAGGAGTTTCCTAACCGAACTAGAAATCCTCCTAGCTTGTTACCCGGTGCTGGAGTCTTAGATTTTGCTCTTTTGTATTCCTAGGATTTTCTAGATTCTAATGGAATAGAAAAGATACGGGAAACCAAAAGGAATTCCCGGAACATTTTTGTAGATTCATTTCCTTATTGTACTAAATTTAGGGTTTTTATCTAAAACGTAACCTATCTTCGATACCTTATCTGTATCTGTGTCTTTCCTTTTGGGATTCTGAGAGTACAGTCCTAGTTATTCTGTCTTATTCTTAGAATTCCTATTTCATTATAAATTGTAATCCGATCTTTTCCTATGAAGTTTTACAGTACTGAAGTAAGCTTGGGAGTGCTATATTCTCTTCAAGCTTTTCTTCCGATCTAAAGGCATTCTTTCCTAGTTTAGTTGTAAACCAGATAATCCTATATAGTAAAATAGTAAAGATTCTAAACTAAACAGACTAAACTGAATTAGAATTCCTGGTTTGGAAAATAGATACTGCTTATGAGCATATAGGAATCTCCCTTTCTAATGGGATGGTGCAGCTAAAGGTGTATAAGAAAAGGTATTCCTTGTTAAGTTCTATTCTTTGTTTGATCTTTCTCGTAAGCCTTAACTTTAACCAGATTATCTTATCTTGAGGAAGATTTGGGTTTGTATTCCATCTTGGCTTTGACAGTTGGGTTTTTGGAATTTTTTTTGTAAGCCAAGATATCGCTAGGTATCCCTTTCCTGAGCAGGCATTTTTAGAATTAAGAGTTCTAAATAACTAATAAAAGGGAAATCCATTAAAAGATTGAAATCTAAGAAGGCTAGAGCTTTATTCTTGGGATAACTGAGTTCTTTAGTTTCCCTTGTGTTTATGCTGGTCAATAGGTAGAGGGATTTTTGAAACACTCTAAGAGTTGTGGTAAATTTCTTTTGAGATTAGGAACTTGCTCTACTTTCTGAATTGTATTCTTCTGTGTGGTAGCTATTCGTATACTGGAATTCTTCGTTAGGGTATTTGGATATTCCAGGAGCAGCCGGATTCTCTTCTTTGTTTATTGAGTTCCTAACTTGTTGCTATTTCTGACTATAATTAGGATGTATGCTAAGCTGAATAGGTGTTTAAAGAATTCATTGTTCTAATACTAAAGTGTTGTAGCTAAAGCCTGCCAAGGATGTGTAGCAGTTGAAAGTTCAAGCTTTCCTTCTTGATTCCGATCTAGGAAGTTCCAGAATAAGAAGTAGCAGTCCTTTGCTTGCATTAGAGAGTCCTAATAAGCTAAGCGGATTTGTTGGTAAACAGTGGAGTTACTGATGATTCTCTTTCCTTTAGTTCTTGAAAGTGTTCTTGACTTTTAGAGTAGAGTCCTAAGAATTTTCAATATTCTATAAGTGAAAAAACTTACTCTTTGAATTGTATCTATAAGTACTTCTGTAGCTCATAGTCATGAGGTCAAGCCAAAAGTCAAGCTTAGGAGGAACTTATTCTAGTCTATATGGGATAGCCGGTTAAAGGACGCAGTAACAACTCCAAATGAAAGGTATAAAAGACTCAGATGAAGTAAGACTAAGATGGGTTTCAAAATACGGAGTAAGACTGATAAGAGTAGTATAGTTTTGATAAGTAGAGCTCTTAATAAGAGTGTAGCTCTGAAGAAAGAAGAAACTTCTTATTAATAGCCTTGATATAGCTATACTTCGTCTTGAATACCCATCTTTAGCCTAGAACCTTTTCTTACTCGTTTAGGAACCCCGACTTTCCCCATATATAAGAGAAGCTCCTAACCTTGCTATAACTTCCTAAATAGAAAGCTAAAATAGGTAAATTAGAGAGCCCTAAACTCCCTTTCTCAATTCCTTAGATTGCATCTGAATCCTTCTTACTTAAAAAAATCCCTTGTGACTAACAGGAAGAAACCACTAAACCCAAAACACCAGTCTAACAGAAGGCAAGCTTGGAAATTGATTGGGAACTCGCCCAGACGGTCGCCTTGTAACTAAATACCTTTACGGAAATGCGTTTTACTTTAGTTTAGTTCTTTTTATTCCTTAATTAAAAGCTACCTACTTAGAAATCCCTAAAGTCTCTCTTTCTTAATCTTTGTACGAGACTGTTCTAATTGTTAAGCTAAAAAACTTCTTATTCGGGAATGAAACTGACTTTATAGCAATACAAAAGGAGCCCTTAACCTTGCTGACTTATAGAATAACAGCACACTAGCAGCTGGCAATAAACTTCAATTCTAGCTAAACCTACTTCCTCAGGAAAGACCTAGAAACTGTGGAACACAAAGAAGAAGACTCCTTTTTAGTTCATTCCTAAGTTATCCTATCTGAAGTATAACCAACATAAAAGATAGAATACTGGTCAGGCTAAACCTCCCACTAATACACTATTCACACTCTCTCTCCTATCTTATCTGCTCTTATCTATAACTTTCTTATAGACTTATCTTACAGGACCTTGACTCTCAATCTTAAGACCTGTATCATACCCTGAAGATCCTCTTTCTTATAATAGCTAAACCTTTGAGTTTTGTCACTTTCTTCTGATACAACCTTTCCTGAGAGCTAGACTATGCGGTCTTATGGGCTCTTTCTCTCTTGCTTGGAAACTTGCTTGTAAAAATTTCATCTTTCTTTCATTCTTCACTTTATGCTATATTCAATCCCATTTCTTATATACTCATACTTATTGGGATTTTGTTGAGTCTTATCATAATAAGCATACTCAAGATGCATGCATAATATGAAAATCTTTCTAAACTCTAATCTTAGTAATAGACTTTAAGGCTTCTGTTACAGCTCGAGTAACCTTGCCTTAAGATTTTCATTGACTTGCTTTAGGCTTTCTATTACTTAAGAACTAAAACTGAGAACAGGAAAGCACTTATATAGAATAGACGAGACTGCGAATCAAAAGAAAGGGCATACTCTATAAGCAGAACTTGTAATTATCCTAGAACTAGCTCCCGTAAATGTTCAAGCAACTCTGTAAAGAAAAGGAACTTCAGGGTTCGAGTCAGTTCGCTTAGATAGAGTCTTTCCAGGTATCCGTGAATAGTGTAATCCCTTAGTAAAGTTTGCCTAAGCCTTCCCCATCTTATATTCTAGTAAATTGAGTCAGAGGGTAGAGCACTTCCCAACAGTATCGATGCTGCAGGTTCTAATCGTTAGAGATGCTTTTACGCTACACTATCAATAGTCAGAAAGAAGATGATTTCAGTTTATATATGTATATCATATAAGATTGACTTTTTAGCAATCTAGAAAGAAAGAACTGCGAGCCCTTCCTATTTACGAGAAAGATTGCCTCTTACAAGGATACAAATATCAAAATGATGCCTCAAATTCTACAGTTAGCAATTTCGTGAAAGTTTCTTGGCTAGCTCCCTTAAAAAAACAAGGATACACGGATTCAATGGATTTATCTTAGAATTGTTCTTAAAAATTCCTGCTTTCTTTCTTTAAAAAAGAAAGGGGTGGAATACGGTACGATAGCAGGAAGCTTCCTAAGGCAGCCCTCCTCCTCTCCTTTTGTTTCAGGAAAGAGACAGCAAAGCACTCAAGAAAGAAGAGAAACAAAGAACAAGAGAAACAGAGAGAAGAAGCAAGGTGCGAAGCAAAGGCGAGGGATCCCTATAGGATAAAAACCTTTTCAATAGTGTGAAAGTTCTTCTATATAGGATCAAAGCTTGATGCGATACCTGTGTACATAGGTGCGAAGCCCTTTTTCAATTGGATCAAAAGGTAACAAAGAAACAAAGCAAATCAGAGGTAAACTTTTTTTCTTAACATGTCAGATTTCGACTGCGAGAAAATGAATAAAATGGATTTTAGCTTTAGAAAAGGTATCCGGGTTTGTTTCAGCTATACAGAAAAGTAAGAAAAATTTAGGAAATTCCTATGATATAGACCTCAATTGTTTTCTTTTTATTGGAAAGTACTTTAGTTTTCCGTAAATAGAGAGATGGAGCTCCTGGGTTAGCTGGGATTGATGAATGAAGTACAGATTGGAAAGTCAGTCTTAGTTATAGGTTAGAGGGAAGCCTTTTCTATAAACAATTTCTAAGGAAGTCTATCTTGTTGAATAGGAATAATCCCAGTTTAAGGACTTTTTAGTAAGAGCGCAAGGTAGGTAATAAAAAAGTTCTCAATCAAGGTCTTTCCAGAAGGCAGTCTAGTTGTCAGTAACCTAGGGACAGATCAAAGTCACCAATAGGGAGGGGTGTTATGGAAGTAGAACCTGTGTTTTATTATGTTTCTGGTTCTGGATATTCAGTAGGTGGGGAAGTTGTGAAGTCAGTCCAAATTTCGATAAATACAAGAAAGGTATAATAAAGGTATAGTTAGTTGAAAGAGAATTTTGCTTTGCAGTGGTTTTAGGCACCCGAACAAGGATAAACAGCACTCTAGATAGCTAGATAGTAACAGAAGCCTGATTTGGCTGTATCCCCTTTATATGAGCTTTTGCAGGAAAGTTTAAGGAGATACCGGCAATAAAAAGGAAAAGTCGCTAAAAAATCTTTATTCCAAAAGAATTCCAAGAAGTCTCGTTCTCCTGACTTAGTCTATTGCGCCCCTTTTTAGTAAAAACTTGTCCTTAAATTTCCATAGCTTTTCATTTTAAGAAACCGGGGCCTTTTAGAAAATCAAGCTAAGGTCTACCTTATTCAAAGGACCCTAAATGTCAACTAAGATTTCTTACACTTTTGTTGACCTCCCTGCCTAGCTAAAAAGACTCTTTTGTATACTACTACTTGCGGGACCCGAGTCTTTTCCCTTCCCTTTAAAAGACTCAAGACTTGAAATAGAAAAAGCAAAGAGAAAGACAAAAAAAGGTTTCTATACGTTTATACTACATAAGCCTAAGGCAAGCTCTTTTTCTAAGAGGACCTAAGAAACACCACTCACTAATAAGTGGATAAGAAAGAAGTACTTGCTCTACTTATAATAATAAAGAGATTTACATCTAATTTATAGACTACACTTAAGTTTCTTAGATATTCTTATTATATATATTATATAGTTATAGCGCGAAATGGACTACTCCCGGAACTTATAAACTCAAGAAAAAAGGGTACTCTATTTACTTAAAAAAATCTTCGTATATGTTATCAAAGTAAATTACTTTAAAAGGATATTCAATATCTTTATCTACTCTACCGGCAGAAAGAAAGATTTTCCATAAATATAAGAGTGCATACTTTTCACTGTTGAGATACTTAACACTTTTTCTTTAGAATAAGATTTTTTTAGAGACACTGAGTTGATATATCCCTTTAGTAAAAGACCTAAACCTTTCGATTCGAACCTTTTCCAAAAGTAACATTCTTACGATGCTTTGTTTTTAAGAATAAGGATCCCCGGGCCTTTTCCTGATACATAAACAAAGGAAGAGTCTTGTTAAAATCACTCCATTTGCCATGCCCTTTTACGGGTCGACTATTAAGCAAAAAGCGGGGAGGCCCGTCGGATACAAACTCCCTTGTTACATTCTAAAGGACCCCTAAGATTTTTAGCGAAGTTAGAACCTTTTCAATATGCGCTGTTGGTACAAGGTTACCGGGGCATGGAAAGTAGTTTTTAAAGTCTCCCGTTTCTTTTTATACAAGGATTGCATTAAAGCCCCGCAACTCCTAAATTTGTTTAATAAAATTCAGTATCTCGTTCAGCAGTAAACCTTAAATAGTAACAAAAGCAAGTAAGGTCCCGTCTTAGCCGTAGGTAGAAGGTTTTGCACTCTAAATAAAAGGATGATTATTCCTTTTTTATAATAAAGCAATCTTATAACCAAGAGTATCCGATTGAATTGAGTACTGGGAAATCCCGTTAGCTAAGCCCTAATCTGGATCAGTATTTAATTATACAGCCTACTCTAGTCAAGGAATTTTGAATTCTATAACCGACAAGCCCAAGCAATTAAGTACTCCGTTATTTAGTCAAAAGCCGTCGTAAGTGAAAGCACAGACAAGGTAACGAAGTTAAAGTATTCAGGACTCACAAAATCCTTTGAATCGGGGTGTCCCCACTATTTGTAAGGTCCCTTTTAGAAAGGCTTTCTTGACGTAAAATTTATACGATGCTTGCGTGAAACTTCTTTCTTCGGAATATCTATGCCCATTCTGCCCAGAGCAGAGCCCGCGATTTCTATAAATATGTTCAGGAATGCCTGAACCACTCAACCCTAACTTTGATCAAGCTTTTTTGTAATATCTCGGAATTCCGGGAGAAGGACATGATAAAAAGAAGAGTTCAAGGGGTTCTAAAAAGCTTTAAAAAATACGCTTATAGTTAAAAAAGTCTACCAGCGCCAAGGAAAAGTTCCCAGGTTTTGATCAAAAAACAAAAACAAGATCTTAGGATCCCAAAAAAAGCATTTAGTACTTCCTGATCTGGACTATGATAGATGCTAGAATAGGCCTAATTTTTAAGAAAGATATTGAAGATACCTTAGAAACTTTTAGAGTATTTGAGTCAACGTAATGAACTAGTAGAGAACCCTTAGGCGGTCTAAGTTCAAAAGGAGGAGTATGCATTGATGCGATATAACCCACACACTTGACTTCTTTTTAGGACTGACTTAACTTAAAGAAGTTGTTTTGACTTTTTATTCATATTCTTGATCCTAGTCTTAAAAAAGTCTTAACAAGAGGAGGAGCCTGAGTCTGTATAATCGGTATCTCAATCTTAATCTTATGAGTCTTCTTATGACGAGCTTTCTTCTTCTTCTTGCAGCCATATAAACTCTTCTTTTTATAGTTGATAAGTATATCCTAGTCTTCAGTCTTATATTTTAAAGGGTCTCTGTTAGTAAGTAAAGAGTTCTCTAGTGTACTAGTTGTAAGGTGGTACTCGTCTTTTTCTTTTTCGTTAGGGAGGGTAAGCACTTAATAGAAATAGGAAAGAATTTTATAGTCATTTCACTTAAGAGATAAAAGAAATGGAAAATTTTTCTGGAGCTCCTCGAATCTAGCAAGTATAAAGAATCTTAAAGCAAGGGCTAGCATCCTTGCTATTGTACTACTCCTGTTACTTTGAAATGTACAAGATCTTATATACCCTACGACTTCCTTTTTTAGAGTTTTCTAATATTAAAGAAAGATAGTTTTATCTATTGAGGGCACTCCTGTCTACAGCCCCAAGCATTAATTCGCATTGCCTTTAGAATTCAAATCTCTTTGAGTTATTCACGTTATCAGAACTTCTCGGCGTTGTATAGTTTATTCCTACTTGAGTGTCCGTATCCCGCCTGGGTTTAGTTTAAGCTAAAGTTTGTGGTTTTCTTACTAAAACAGGGGGGACTCCCCTACTACAAGTTACAGTAGGCCGGTGAATGTTAAACCTCTATTTCTATTATAAAGATTTGTACTGACGTAGCTCCCTATTAGTAAAGACTTCAGCATTGTTATACCGATCAAGACCTTCTTACAAGGTGTAAGGGGAGTTGGATATGAACAGGGAGTCCCTTATAGAAAAATTTTTAGTAAATACTATAAGTGTGCCTCTTGCTTACAGTATTCTTAAAAAAAGCGATGTTATAGGGAATAGGTAGGCTGGCTTGTTCCTTATGTTTCCGATTTTTCATATCAATTCTGGATAATAAGGAAATGGTTTTAGAGAATACAAAGCCTTTTGTAAAGAGCGGAATTTTCTAGTAAAAGTGAAATTTCTGGGCTTTTAGTGTAATAAGTTTGTACTATACGGATACTCTTAATTACATTACCTCGTAAACTACGTACTCGGTAAGATGTATTCGTGGGGTGTATAGTATTAAGCAAGCTTCCCGCTTATAACGATAAGCTGCACAAGGAAAGGAATTCTTATTTATTTAAAGAGTTCCCGTAACATAAAGCTAGTAGCGCAGGAGCTAATACAGGAAATTCCGTAAATTAGAATAAAAAAGAAGTTCTAGCTTGTAATATGTGAACCCTTGCTAAGAAAACCAGAACCTGCAACTATGAAAGAAGCTAATGGCTAGAAAGAAATTCTTTTCCTAACAAGAAATCCTATAGAACTTGGAGGGTAGAATTTGAACGCATGCTTTCAGTCTAATTAGGTCTGTACCCTTTCGAACTCGTTAGTTAGTAGCTACAAAAGAGACTAGAATCGCTTCTAGTTTACTCATACTCTAAAAATCAAGTAATTTAGTAAGTGAAATAGTAAGACGGGAGCCCTCATAAGCGGACTACGTTTAACCAAGTCTACATCAAAAAAGATCCCTTAGAGGAGATTCCTCAGTTTAACTAGTACAATCTTTCCAGAAATGGCTAAGCGCAAAGCAAGACTAAGCTTCGGGCCCCTCCTAAAATATAACAACAGAATCCCCTTACACAGAATTTCGCAAGCTTCTCATATTCGGCAATAGACCCAAAAACTCTTAATAATTTCATAGGGTAATTAATCCAATCCAGTGGGCCGAAGGGGATATCATTCTATTAGAATTAGGGTATTGGTATACTTGCCAGAAGGTGAGTACTCGTTATTAGTGTAGAGCCGAAAGGAAAGTAAGGATCTTCAACCTCGTTAAGCTTTTCCTTCGTCTATTTTGTTGTAAATTAGATTCATATAAGAGGACCTTTGCCAGAATGCCAAATAAAAGTAAAAAAGTAGTTCTAAGTCCAAAGGGCTTTTTAAGGGATATAACCTGGGATAAAAGCAAGGTATAATCCTGAGGTACGAATTTCTTTTTCACATTAGTGGGGTTTCTCCTACCAGGTAGATTGAAATTTCTGGTATATCTTTAATGGAGTATAAAACCCTTTTAGTTCAATCTAGAAGTACGAGCACAGAGGGGCCCCGATGTTCTTTATTTAGTTATAATACATATTTTTGTTACTTGATGGTCCTTAAAATCTAAGCAATTGTTTTAAAAGTGTTATAGGAGAAGCTCTTTTAAGGCCTACCTTAAAGGATGCTTGGGGTAGCTGCAGTAAGTTTATAGATGTCTTTTCTTATAAGATTTTCTATCTGAGTACTCAATTTAAATTAAAAAAGAGGGAACAATTTATGACAAAAGGTTAAGTATGAAGGACTTCAAACCTTCCTGAATCAGGAAACTTTTAACGAGACTCAGACATAACGTAATTTTTTAAGGCCTTGGGCTTTAAAACCCAAGAGGTTGCAGGAAGTTCCTAATATTTAGGAATACCGGGCTGAACCAAAAAGCAAACG
The DNA here is from genome assembly GCA_036897445.1 of Pelargonium tetragonum. Taxonomy (NCBI): domain Eukaryota; kingdom Viridiplantae; phylum Streptophyta; class Magnoliopsida; order Geraniales; family Geraniaceae; genus Pelargonium; species Pelargonium tetragonum. Next base: position 37,758 of record JAYMTL010000058.1, on the reverse strand, counting down.
CAAAGAAACCAGGGTCTAGAGATTATTAGAGCATGCACTGTTTTTATACTCAATTTCCGGGGTTGCTTACTTTGACATCTAATAGCATCTTTTATTATAACTGGGGGACTCCTTTATGAGATTCTCGCAATACATTGACTCTAAAGGGGCGTCCCAAGGGACGCCCTTACCTTCTTATCTTACTAAATTCCCAGGATTCTTACCTTCTAGTAGCTGTACTGGAAAAAACATAACATGGAGGGAATCCCTATATGAAAAGAAAATATTCCAAAAAAAACCTTAGGGATTTCTTCAACCGGGGTGTACCTAAAGAAATCCTTATTAAATGAAAGGTTATCTCTTGGACTTTTGCGCGGGTTTGCTAAAAAGATAAATGAGAAAAAGCGTCTTATAGACTCGTTCTATATAAATTACGGACTGGACTGGACAGAAAAATGGACTGACCCACAGGTATTACCAAAAAGAATTTTGTATGTAGTGTTTGATTTGTGAACTTTTTAGTATAAGGAAAGACAGTGTCAGTCCTAGCTTGCCCTCACCCTTAGAAGATTTTCATTACAACTAGGGTATTTCAATTCAGTTTACAAAAAGTAGGGAGACATGACTAAAAGCTAAAAATGCTCTGAAAAGCAAGGATATAGAAAATGCCCAAGAAATCCCCTTAAAAGAGGTCTCTTTATTAGATAAAAGCTAAAAAAAGCGTAGTAAGCAGCATATAAATTGAATTGCTCAAACTTATTAAAAGTTTTTAATAAACCCTGGGGAAGGCGTAGTGGCAAAGTAGTGGGTATTCAAAGTCAAAGGCTTTAAGCGAGGAGATTTAGCGGGTTTGTTGTTTCCAGGTTGACAGGCTATTTGTATAAAGTAGGTTCTGTTTCCTTTATTCTCTCTAAGGGCTAGTAAAGTAAGCAATTCAATAAAGATATAAACGAGATAGTAAAACCCTGGCGGTAAGTAGGGCACATAGCGAAACACCCTGACTTTTATATTTAATCGGCACCTCAACTGTAAATATAAAAGAAAAGAGATTTTAGATAGTAACAAGGGCGCTGTTTACTCGAATCCTCAACCAGTTTTCTTAGCTTTGCCCGGAAAGTTTTCGATTTCTTTCATGAAAATTGCTATTTATATCTGCTTCTTTGTTTCCATTTCTAAAGTAAAGAGAGGTAGCTGTCTGTGTAGTATAAGTATAAGAATTCGAGAGTTGTCCTGAAGAGGGGAGGTTCTAAAGATTTTACGCAGATATAGATTTCTTGCTAGGCAGTTAGACAATTGGAGTTTTTCAAGAAAGTCCTTTTATTCTAAAATTCTAACTAAAAGGGGGTCTTAAAGGCATTAGAAAGGCTGCGTGTAGCAGGAGTTCAGGTAAGTAAATAAGGATAAAGTGTGAATTATGACTGACTTAGGAAAGTCAAGGCGCGACCCCAGTGAAAATACAGGACATTTTTTCATTTAATATAAGAACTGTCTGGCTTCCTTCCAATTGCAATCCTACTCACTAAAATCCTAGTCAGGAATCCAGTAAGAGACTTTGTTTACTCACAGCCGAGTAAAAGTTGGTTGTATCACTATTCTTTTTTAATAAATTCGAAAATGTACATACAAGTAAAGAATTCCCGGTAAGTATTAAGGAAAGGAGGAACTTCTTAGGGTTGGAGCCTATTCTACTTCATTTTTTTTTTTATTTTTGTAAGAGTCAAAGCTTATATCGAAAATCAAGGTACCCCTTTAATGTAGGTTCTTTTTGAGAATTTGCTGCCGTTTTTCCTAAAAAATTTTTGTTGTACACCCACTTTCCAAGGAAAACCTCCGGGTTTACGCTTATATAAGGATTACCCCTAGAGCCTAAACCCCTAGAGCCTAAAAAAGATATAAAAGTTTTGGCCCTAAACTGGTTTGACTACAAAACCAAATTTTCGATAAATAAATGAAAAGTTGATAAAAGGAGTCCTATTCCGAGAAGTTCTAACTCCAGTCAAAAGTAGTTCTATATTGATTGGAAGTTGAATTAATAGGTTTGCGGCTCCCCCTTCTTATCCGGTTAGACCAAAGATTCGTCGACACAAGTGTTATCGATTCCGGTAGATTCTGTTGCAAGTACAATAAGGTTAAAGTGATTTGTCAGGCACCCCATCCGAAAGAAGAGCAGAAATTCTTTTTTTTTTGATGATAGAATTTCCTTAAGTATCCTTGTCCTCAAGGAAATCCAAAGTATCTGAGTTTAAATCGAGGAAAGTTTGATATCCTAATGTATGGCGGACCCTATGTGGTGAAAAAAGCTTTTTTTAGTTGTGTTCTATCTATAAGGCTTCTATTTTAGATTGAAACGAAGGAAGAGTTCACCTACCCTTTTCTTTAGTTTTTCTAGATACTCTTTGATCCCGAAAACAAGCCATGTTAGTGCCGAATTAACACGGGCATGCTTCGTAAGCAGACTCCTTATCTTATAGGGTTTATTTAAGAGTCAGAAAACAGACTCATACTTTATTGCAAAAATAGATATAGTATAGTAAATAAATTACAAATAAGAAGATCTTTTATTTATGAAAAGTTCACTCTTTTTTCCTTGTTTAAAAAAGAAAAGTGCAGGGGTTGTTCTTATATCCTCTCATAATAGTGATTGAAATCCGCTAGGGCTAAAGCGGAATATCTAATTCCTGTTAATTTCGATCTAAACTCCCCTTCTTTATTCTACACAGGGGATGACTCCTTCTACTAAAGTATTGAAAGGGCAAGGCTCGGGAAAAGTAGCATCCAAAAAAGGAAGAAAACTTGAACTAAATAAATAAAAAGATCCAACCTGCCGAGTAAAAAACGAGTGTTTTACAGAATCTAAGACTAATCGCCTCAAGATACTAGGAACTAGGATAACCTCTTTCCTTATGAAATTGACACCTTGGAGGAGCCTTTTCTATAGAAAATGAACCCTTAAACCCCTTTTGTTCCTTACAAAAGAGCTCTCGATTCTAAGAGATAAGCCAAAAAGGCTTTTGTATTGCATGTGATAGGCTTTGTAATTCGGATTCTTTTTGTTCTTTTTCAATTTTGAGCACTTGTTGCTTTGAGAAACGACGCTACAGTATATCGAATAAACCAAGGTTACCTTAGCCCTAAGAAGTAGCCTTAAAAAGGACTAATATTAACGACTTCTTTTAGGAATTTATAAGCTTGAAAAGCGCAGTCTATGTTGTGACTTTCACTTTACATCAAAACATTATGAATTAGGAAAACTCGCATTAATGAGTACCTAAACTCTAGGTATAAACTTCAGCATGATCTGGTTTCATCTGTATTCCTTTTGATTTACGAGTGTCCTTTCACTTTTGAAAGTCTTTAAGGTAAATAGTTGCTCTTGCTTTTATGCCTGTTCCTTTGTTATAGGGTTCTGGTCAGTATAGTCAAGGGATACCTTATTTATAACACCCAACACCTTATTCTTTTTATCTTTTGATTTGTACGCTTCTTTGACTTCTTTTTCTTAGTCTTACTTCTTTATTTATTTGCTTGAATTGTTTTATATTTAGATTCTTGTTCTTCTTACTTAAGAGTCTTAGGAACAGTAAAGGAAGGAGTCTTAGCAAGGGTAATAGGCATAGCTATACCTATCATCTAATAGGATGAGCGGGAGGGGAGTCTTTATTATAGTACTTGACTTGATAGTCTTTAGTCTATCTAGGAGTTAGATGCTTTAGTAAGATAGTTAGACTTGGTACTAGATAGGTGTTCTTGTTTTAGTGTTTCTAGTTCTACCAGGTATCTTCCCTCTTGTCTTATGTCTTTATCAATATAGAAGGTAGTAACCTAGGAGATATAGGAGTCTATCTACCTTACCGACTGCAGCTTTGCGGAGGGAGTACATTTGATAGTACATACATCACACATATACCCAATTTTTCTTACTTTTTTGTTACTGACTTCTTTCATTTATTCATAGCTAGTCTTTGTATATCTTTCTCGATAGCTAGACTCTGACTCTTAGAGCTATACCTTGAGTCTTTTTGGGAGTTGGGAATAGTAGGAGCTTGAGTCTGTATCCCTGTTTGTTATTGTTCCCTGGAGCTGTGTCTGTCCTGTCATAGCTTCTGTTTACTTATCTGAGTTTAGTAGTTTTTATTTGAGTCTATAATAGGGGGTCTTCCTCAGTGTACTATGTCTTTATAGGGAGCTTCAATTCCTGATAGATAATAGAGAAGAGTTGCCCTTTTAGGGTTCTTCCTATTCCTAAAGGGGCAGAAACTTGGAAGTATTATGACTCAAAAGTGTATATACAAAGGATCCAGATCAAAATTTCACTTTCTTTTTTCGATACTAGGTTTTCCTAATAACTTACCAACAAAGTCTTAACCCCTTGAAAGCTGCAACTAAGTAAAAAAAGGAAAACTTCTTCCTTAGGTTTATAGCTATTTACACTACTTTTTGAAATGCGGATTTCTTTAGATCTTGTTTCATAGCTTCCCATATGTTCAATTCAAAATCTTTTTCTCAGTTATCGTCGGTGATCGGGAAATTTCATAATTTTAAAGTTTGAGTACAAAGTACAAAACAAAGAAAAAAGAAACAAGATAGGAGCTTATTTAAGGACTTGAGTATTCTGCTTTTTATATTACCCTGTAAATACCTGGTATAAGAATATATCGAAATAGGACTGCAAAAATAGGGCAATTTATACGGGGAAAGCTTCGGTATGTTTGAAGTAGTAGTAGTTCTATTCTGCAACTAGACTTGGGCACTTAACTTAAGGAGAGCTCTTTGTTAACAAGATTTCCTACGCTTTTTTTTTGTATAAGCTACTCCTCTCATTTTTCTTCCTATTTGGCTCTCACTCGCAGCTAGCCGTTCTAGAGAGTTCTCCGGTAAAGACAGATAAAGGGAACCCTCTGGAACTAAGTGCACATTCCTAAAACTTTAGGATACAAAAGAGTAACTAAAACCAGTACCTTATATTGAATTCCTTTAATATCAAATTCCCGGGCTAAGGAGAAAAAAGAAGACCTTGTTTACCAAACCCGCATCTCGCTTAGTATCTTCTAATTTGGTATTCCTAGTGTTTCTAGCAGTATTATTTACTTATAGTCAAAGTTTAGTCTCCATTAGGAATAAAAGGAGCCCCTACCAAATAGTAAATACTCTACCACGGGATAAATTTCCTTCCTAAAAGAAAGAAAGCGGAGAGCCCTTAATAGTCAAAGTTCTGAAAGCTACTGGGTTTTTACGCTGAATGAAATCTAAATTTATACAAAATGAGCAAGGGCCTTTTTAGGGCATAAAAGCTTGCTGTGTAGTACTATTACCTCTCACCTAAAAAAGAAGTGTCCGCTTAAGTTCAATCTAGTAGATTCCGTTAACTTTTCCTCAGAGCTAGTAAGAAACCCTACTTAAACGGTACACCTACTCCTTGTTTTAGCAGGATTTTTATAAGAGGCTGCTTTGTGAGCCCCCGTTTTCTAAGTCTTCAGAATGCCCCTGGTTTCCTTTTTCTGGGATTCCTGTGGGTGGAGCTTTGTCACTTTCTTAAAAACTGTACCTTTATTCTAAAGGACCCCTTTCGGGGCTTTTACTAGCCTGCCTCTTCTTGTATTGGAAGATGAAACACGACAACCAAAGCCCCTAATTTCTTTTTTGTGACGGAGGAATGGAAATCTAGGATAGTCTAATGATAGAACATACTGACATTCTCGTTATAGGAACATTAGCTTACTTTTAGCACAGCAGTTCCTAGAAATCCTTATAAGTAATTTACACCCATTGTACCAAAATTCCCGGATAACTTTAATAGCTACTTTTTCCGGACCTATCAAACCTTTATATAGAGTACAACATTTCCTGCATTTTAAGGTTTAAGAATTGATTCGTATAAACTATTCCTTCTTCTTTATCTTTTCTTTTGCTTTTATACTTTTGTCCCCTTTACTTTCATTTTAGGAGGATCCTGTATTATTAGTTAGTTGTGCTAAGAGAGATCTCACTCTCCACCTCAATTTTAATAGATATATAAGAGTTCAAACTCCTAGTTAATAAGGGAGAACTCAAGGTAAAGGTCCTCCTAATTTATTATGACCTTTCCTAACCTAGAATCCTCCAGGATAAGTTATTGGCTCAAAGTTTGGCGATGTAATAAACAGATTCTAGATAAAATTTGACCTGGTTTGTATCTCTTATTCATTATCTTCGATTCAAGTCTTCAAATCAAACATTTTCCTAAGGCAGTGTCCTTGAAGTAGAATGGCTTTCTTATTTTATTAAAGTTGAGGTGTACGAATGGGTATAGTGCAGCCCGGACGGACTTAGGAAGCTTTGATATTGACTATGAAAAGTACTTTGAAAAAGCATATGCATTGACTTTGTCTTTCTTTGGAGGACTTAGCTTCTTGTACCTTTGTTGGATCTTTTTGGTAACATTCTTTTGGAATACATATGTATTAAAATAGAAGCATCTCCTTAAAGGGAACTCGGATGAGTAGCATCCACTAGCATCAAATTTAGCTTATAAATTTGTAGTAAATTGTAGTGTAGGTAGAATCTAAACCTCTTTGTATCCATTATAAAGTCGGTATCTGTCAATAGCTTCCAATAACACTAGCTTTTTCGAAAATATACTTCATCCATAATCTATTTATTAACCCTTTTACACTTACCCGCAGGAATAGTAGGGAGCCCCTGTATGAAGAATTTCGAGACACATTTGATTAGTATACCGAAAGGCGGAGATGAGCTACTAAGACAAGTCAAACTTAGTCAGGGCTACTCATTGCATGCCTGAGATCTACTACTCGTCAATTTCAATAATAAAAACCTGCTTAGTATCCTTGTCTTGAGCCCCGGAAAGTTCTTTGAAATTGAAATGAAAAGAAGACCTATTCGCGAGATAGAAGAGAGGTATCTGAAATAGACTTGATAAGAGTGGAGGATTCTCTAGCATCAATAGAAAAAAAATCAATCCCTCTTCTAAGATTTTAACTGAGTGAATGAAAGTTGTATTTTGCTATTTCTAAGCTTTGCCTTTGGAGCGTACGCATACTTTTTCCTATACTTAATCTTTCTTTTAGTTCTTTCCCATCGCTCTGGCATATAAGTTACTCCGTATTGTTAGATCCTTTGTATCGAAATCATTAGTATGATTACTTCCAGTTAGGAATTTAGTATCTTTTTATGTATTGCGGAAGGAGACCCCTGAGGCTTAAAAAAAGCAATGGGTGTGAGGTCATCCCTATGCTATATTCATTTTCTTGTAGTTTTTGTTCTATACTCTTATTTGCAAATTTGAAGTGTATAGCTCTTAGCCTGGGGATTGAGGCTCTCAAGAGGCCCCTTTTATACTACTGTCATCTTTTAAGAATACTTGAATGGGCTCTAAATTCTGGTGATAATATCAAGAACACATAATGGAATGTATGTAAAAGAATACTTACTATTCGGAAATTCTTAGTAGATAGATGGAGGTTCCTAGATTAGATAGAGTGCCCGAGCCGAAGAAAAAGAACCTTATAATTTTAACCATATTTTTGTATCCGTTAGTAAACAAGCAAAAAACGGAATTGTTAATTTGACTCGTAAAGTAACTGACAGTTTTATAGACTCTTATATAGAAATTGCTTTGAAAGATTTACCCTTTCCAGATTCTTGAGTCATTTCCATAAACAGAAGAAAGCCCCTTGACTTGAAACAGCTCTAAATTTCTTTACCCTCTTTTTTTACACGAACATTAATACAACTATATTACCTATATTTATCTAATCCAAACTAAAATAAAAAAGTAGACTTTTACGTTCGAAAAAGCATAAAGAACTCTAGCGAGTAGGTCATATATTTAACTGGATCTTCCTGCGATAATAAGATTGAGTATTCAAAACCCTTGTCTACTCGTTTAGTAATTAAAGTAAGATAACTCCTAAATTTTTTAATAAAATTCTGCACTTATTCTCAAACTCGATTCAGGTTGCTTTTCTATGTATATCTTCCTATAATTAAGAATTTCTAGAAAACAAATAGAACTACAATTTGAGACGATAAGCCCAAAATTAACAAGGATATAAAAGTTGGGTTGGCCGTGCAGAAAAATCTTGTATAGACAATTGGGCATTAAAAAGCTACCCTAGTTAGGAGTTAGGCACCCTTTTGGGTTAAGAAAAGACTGAAAAGAAAAGGAGTAACCTCGTGTAATAGTCTAGAGGGAAAAAGGTCCCTAGATACAAATTTGAACAGAAAGAAACTTTATATAAAGAAATGCATATCTGATAGATTTTTTAATACTTATACTTACCAAGGATTTTATACATTATACGCATGTTGCCATCACTTCTCAAAAAGTGCCCTATTAATTTGGATCCAGGATACTTAGATCTTCTTCTATTTATATGAGAATACCCTCAAGAATCCCTGGATCATAGGACATTGGTTACCTGGATCTCCTTTCCGCAAAAAGAAAGGTTCCGCGTTCAGCTCTTTTTAAAGTCTATATCCATCAGGCAATTCCCTGTAATAAAGTCTAAAATCAAGGAAGATTACACAACAAAAACGCCGATATCAAACCCCTGCCTTTCTCGTACAGATATTACAGCATAAAGTAAAAAAAGTCTATACACAACTAAAGTTTAACAAGTAGAGCTTACAAAGCTTTTTGTCTCTAAATGTTAAAAGAAAGCTCTAATACCGAAGATTGAAAATTGGAAAGTACTCATGGAGTCTTCCAGGTGTACCCTTAAAACCTTTCTCTGAACTATATAACGAGTCTTGATCTGGTATCCTTATCAAAGCTTCTCCTAGCAACGTCTTGGAAACTTATATTCTTATCAATTACTCGAGTTACTTAAGGTTACCTTTTCCGGCACTGCAGGAAAGATTTTCATAGTTAGCTTCATTCAGATCTGCCCTTGTCTTTTCAGCGAAACCCTAATTTAGCATTTCCTATAAAGAGGCTTAGTCTTAGTATAAACTTGCACTTCTAATTAATAGAAAAGGGACCTCTTTTTTCTTTTCTATACTCCAGCTATAGTTTACTTCTTTTTCCTACAGAAAAAGATTTTCTTCCTGCTTGACCTAAGTGCGTTTATATAGTATCATAGACCTCACCCCCTATTTAATTGAATAAAAGCATATTTATCTTCTTTTTATATGGATAGGGCCTGAGAGAATACAATTTACCGTATATCTCCAGAAAGCAGAGTTTTTAATAACATCGTGAGATCCTCAAACTTCGCCGCTATAACTACTAGGAATCCAGGGAATTTGACTTTTATTACTCAAGTTTACTCACCCTTTTGGTAGTCTTTCACATAATAAAATTCACATTCAACAAAACTCGCTTTAGCAGACTTGTGCTTATGTTAAGAATTTTTTCAGATTTTATATTATATAGGTTTTCCTTTGTTAAGTTTTCTAAGCACCTGCTAGATTTCCTTTATGCTTTGTTCCGTTTATTCAGGAGGCTTGAGAATAGTAAGAATCTTCTCCAGGTTTGTCATTAAGCATGAGGGGGTTTTTAGATAGATTTGTCTCTCTTCGCTTAGTTTAGAACCCTGTCCACGGCTTAGAGAGTTCTAGTTATCCCAAGAAATTCTCAGTGTTTGGGTACGAGAATATATACACAGAAAAGACTCCTAGTGCATTGTACAAACTAGAGGGGGCTCCCTCAAGCGAGAGTTTTCTTTATAACTTCTAAGTCTCCTTAGTTTAAATAAAGTTAAGGCTCCAAATAGAAGGTAAACCCATAACTATATTTTTATGTAAAATATCAAATTCTTATCTTAAATATAATACCGAAAAGGTTCTTTAACTATAGTATAGTCATTGCTTTTGGATTGGAAAGGAATTGGAACCCTTTGAAAGGAGTGTATTTAAAGAGTGTGCTTGAACCTCTCGATATAGTTATAAAAATCTATCGAGGGAATTCCTTAAACTTATGCAAGACTTTTACAAGCGATTTGGTTTGAAAAAGAGCTGCCCTAAATCTAAACAAGGGACGTTTTTTAGAGGAAATAAAAAAGGAGAAGGTTCTATATCCCTAATAAAGCAGGCAGTTGCAGGTATGATAGAGAAACAAGGTAAGGTAAAAGTTTTCAGTTAAAAGGTTGCTATAGCTAGTTTTAAGTTTCTATGCTTACGACAGGACCTGGTAAATTTTCGTTTTTACAATGAAGTAAGTTATATACAAGGGTTTTCAAGTCTTGACTTTATGCGAAAATTTTAGCTGTATTACGTATTACAAAAAAGGGTTTTTAAGGTAAAAAAGGATTGAAGTAGAGTCTTTTTTTTATTTTACGGATCCAGGAAAATAGAAATGGGGTTTATTAAAATGAAAACCTCTCCTACGAGGACCCCTGCTTATTGCTTATATTACTAATTAGAAATTCAAGTTCTTTCTTTTTACCTTTTAATTAAAATCAGAGTAACCTTTTCCGGATCTGATTCTAAGATTACATTAGAGTATATTCTTGCTTGATCAAAATCGCTTCTATAGAAACTATCCACTTACCCAGCAAGTCCACCCGTACTTATACTTATACGTGATAGCTACATTTTCTGTAGACACAGTAGCCCTTTTCTTTTAAAGGTAACACGACACTGTTTCCCAATTTCGACATGCAAGGGTTTCAGTTCAAAAGTCTTTAGCGAAAGACATAAGTAAGGAGTCTTTTTAGAATAGAGTATTCACTTAGTGGAAGAAACTTTCTTACTCCTTTGTTATGAATGTTATGAAATCAAGTCAAAACTCTAGATAGTAAACTCCCAAGAAAGTTGAGACCTAATAAATTTCAATTTACGGCACACTGTGCACCTAATCCGAACGAAGCCGCTTACTTGACACTTCAGTTAAGTAAGATGTATAGTATGGTTTTTTCCTATTAATTACTGGGCTTATTCTCTGTATTTACAAACGTATTGAATGGAAAGAGGCTGCGCTTTAACTGCTCGAACTCAAAATCTAGGAAAAGTTCTTAAAACAAATCTAAATTTCTTTCTCAACCTTTTTACATATTTGTATAAGGTTTTTTATATCCGGTGCTCACTTTCTTTATTTAGATGGATACCTTTCTGATCTATGGAGTTTAGTAATTCTCTATTCGCGAGAGAGTTTTAAGGTAAGGGTAAAATTTCCAGTAAGTAATACTGGCTAAGTTTTTTTAAGTCTTAGGAGGGAAGATCTGTATGTATACTCTGAATCTAAAAAAAATTCTAAGATAAATAAAAAAAAGCTTTGGATTTATTATTGTCTCTATCTCTATTATATTTATATTGCGGGGACATAATAATGAAAATTATATCAATGGTGAAAATCTGGGAATATTTGCTAAGGTATGTACTTTTTCAAGTCTAGCTAAAAATTTCGATTAGTTTGAATGGTGGAAACTTTTTTTAGAAGAGACGCTCTTTTCCTGAAACTAAGCTACTCCCCTTTTACAGAAGTCTATTTCAGTACTCTTTTTGTTTTGCTTTTTTGAGTCCTACTTTTTGCCGCTGATGCTAGGTTTACTTCTTCATTTTTCTGGATACGCTGTCCATAAAAAAGTTTAGCACAGACTTTTTAGAAGAGCGCTTTTCTATTTATAGAAAGAGACCCTGCCCCCAGTTTTTATACCAGATTCAGGCTCTTTTGTATCTTATCCATAATCAAGGGAAGGCTTGTTCTCATTTTATTTTGAAAAATCCCCAAGTAAACTTGCCTCTTTTTTAACAAATTCTTTATAGCTTTGTCTTACTTTTCTTACTCTAGACTCCTCTGGAAGCTCCTAACCTAATCGATTCAACTTCCCATTGCCTTACTTGAATCTGAAACCGAGAAACAAGCATTCATAATAGAGCTACTTTTAATAAAAACTGAAATTTCAGGAATGAAAGGCCTTTTATTACATTTAGACTAATTTCAAAATGCTAAAGATAACAAAGCCAGACAACTCCCTACTTTCCAGTAAGACCCAGTAAAACGGAAGACTCCCCCTTACTAATGTTAATATACGATACAAATTAACCTTAGCAGGGATACCTCTTAATTTCATTGCTTATATGCAAATCTCTTTGCTAAAATTCTTCGGCAGGTTTCGTAACTAAAAACTGGCCAACCTAATTCGTGGATCTTAATATATTTCGTATATCATAAACAGCCAGACTTGTATAATAAAGTAGGACTTCACGGAAACCCCTTATTAGGTTTAGAGCTTTTCCGATATACCAGTTTCACCCATAATTCTAGATCCTGGTTAGTTAGATGGTAAATGAGTTGATTCTAACTGAAACCAGGCAATGTTGCAGCTAGATTCTATTAAGATATTCCTTCGATTTTCTAGATAAACAAAGGAATGATATTTTCTTTTGATGTTGTGAGGGAAGGGGAGGTTGAATAAAGTTTTTTGTTTGTTATAGCTTTGAAAGCCGGTGCTGCTAGTGTACTTGTCCGATCTATCTGTATTGAATTGACAGTGCCAGCTATCTCTAAGTCCAAGGAAAGTGAAGCTCTTCAGGTGGACAGTCTCTCTTTTCTTTTCAGCCAACTCTAATCTCACTCTTGTCAGCCGGTAAAGAAATAGAATACAGAAATTCTCTTGCAAGGACTACCACTTTAGCAACTAGGCAAAGGAGATAAGATCTTATCTAACTAAAAGCCTGCTAGAACACTTTCCCCTGAACACTTCACTTTTTATTCCGAACCAGTGCTTTTTAGGTCTTTCTTTTTGGGTGTAATATAACTCTTCAGTAACCTGTTCTAACTAGCGGGTACTTCCACTCTTGTTTACTGATTACGAGGGATGTACTCAATATTCTCTAGTATCCTCCTTAGCGATAAAAAAACATAGCACAGTAAATTGTTAAGACAATCTAAAAATCTCTATACAATTAAAAAACTACTAAGGAAGACTCCATTATGGAGTTCTCTTAGAGAAACTAACTCTTTAAAATCTATTAACCAATTAACTCTTTGCTTGAATGTCAGTCGAAAGCATCCTCTTATAACCCTACCTATAAGACCGACCTAACTGAAAAACCCCTATCCTTTGATTTGAAAAGTCGGTAACTCTATAGCTAGCCAATAATTACATGCCTTGAAATTTCTTCTCAGTCTAGATAGAATATCCACCTCTTGCTCTATGACATTGAAACTTTAATGGAAACTGATTACCTTTAGCCACCAACTAAGAAGACCTTGAATGAAGTCTTTCACTACCACTAAGGAACACTCACTTGTCTGTGCTTTACCCGGGCTATGCCTTCAGTAACCTTCTCTTTACTTGGATTCCAGTCAACTCTGTAACTCTACCTCCTGAGGAAAGCATCTAATTCCTTTAACTATTCTATTAAGTCTATTAAGGATATTTATTAACTATTTACACTATAATGGAAACTTTATTTACTCTTTACTATACTGAATGTTAATCTAGTACTCCTACTAAGCTGTCACTGAAAGGTCTCTAAGCTAGCTCCTTTATAACTAATCTAGTAGTCAGGAACCCTTTCATGTAATGTCCTATTAATGATATAACACTGCGAACCCAAAATAAGGATAATCTTGTACTTAACTCGAGTAATACCATCATCTACCAGCTTCTCGGTTAATTGAGGCTTCTACTTGAAAGTTAGAACCGTAGAATCCCCCCTTTAGCAAGTGAAAGCATGTCCTTTGCAATCTCCTCTACCTAAGGTGCACTCTTCTTAGATGTCCAAATCAAGTCAGTCCCGTTGTTGAAGGAGGACAAGGGTAGAGTCTCGGCATAGAGGATTCCGATCCGTATAGCTTGCAAACTAATGAGAGTGGCGGTAAAGGAATTCTTTCTTGATTGTTCCTGAAATCTAGGTAAGCTCTTTCTACCGAGTAATGGAATGGAAACGAACCCGGGGAATTGTAGCTTTGTTTGCATTGTAGCTTTGTTTGCTATAAATCTAGGACTTTAGCCCCCCCCAGCTTTATGTCCTTAAAAATACAGTAACAAAAGAAAACACTAATATCTAATCCAGCAAAGATTCTTGACTTTTGTAGCTAACTTCTTTAGACCTGTCCTTGCACTACTCTTACTTTTTATAAAATTTCTTTTCTCTTGACTTATTAATGTCTTAGTCTTCCTCTTTCAAAGCTGTAAGTACCTTAAGCCTAGAAGCTAGAATACCGGGATTCCTAAGGGAACTTCCCTTCTTAATTACATTACCTCTTGCTGCTTCTGACTATACTGTAATAACTAAGAAAGACTCTACTTAAGAAAAAATGAGGGTCGAAGGCGTAACCCATTTCAAATAGAGATTTCGATGTTGTATTCAAAAAAAGCGCTTGGTAAATAGATTCACTTCGTCTAACAGTAATTTCGGCAATAAGGTTCAAAATTCGGTTGAGGTAGGGGCTACTTTAGTAATCCCAAGCAAGATAAAGGTATCACATTTCAAAAGAAAGATTCTTGGTACATATGGTTCAATTCCTGTATTACATGAGGCTATAAAAAGAAAAAGGATTCCTTTTCACTCAGGTTTTTTTACCTTATGAATAAGTTAGACCGAGAAAGAGGTTTTTCTCAGGTGTATGCTTATTTGTACGGATCAAACTAGGAGGATCCTAAGATCTGGGTTCACTCAAAAGTATAAATGATATCAGAACCTAGTAAAAGATCATTCTTAATTGTTAAGCAGTCAAACTCATTTTTTTTAATACTTATATAAAAAAAGCCCTTATACTTTTATACCAACACTCAAAGCAATTCTGAGACGCAGTAAAAGTTCGGAGATAATCTCTCGTGCAATCTAGCTTATTTAGGACTTGAACCACGGGCTTTAGACTCTTAGGATTCGTGCTATACCAAGTGAGGACTGAAGTTCCAGCTTTGAACGCAATAGAATTAATTGACGGATGATGAGATATAAGTAGAACTATCTATTTAAGTGAATTGAAGAGTATTCCCATATGGATAAGCTAGGAGCTTATTAAAAAGTTTACAAAATCAAGGGTATAACTGAACTTAGTTGATGCTATCTTCCCTAGAATTGAAACAAGAGAATGTTCTTATCCCTTTATCAGAGTCCTTCTGTAATTTCTTTGAAGGAATAAAGTAGAGACTAAATGAGATGAATTCCTTTATTAGTATTAGAACCTTTACTTCACTTCATTTTTAGAAAACTTTGGTTCAGTTTGCTCGTATCTTTTTGATAAGAAATACAGTAATGCCTGTAAAAAGGTATTTCACTCTAATTATTCAGTGAGAATTCCTATAACAAAAGGAGCCCCGGGTCTCCCCTGTGGATAAAAATCCTGGTAGAAAAACCGCAAAAATGTTTAGGATACGACCTCCAAACTCCTTCAAAATTTGATTGAAAATAGAAAAATCTAAGGACAATTATTGTAAACGGAGGAGCACTTTTAGATACTAAAGCAGATACGAAAGACTTTAGTTTGTGGGCAGGACTATCAGGCCCTTAAAATCAATCCAAGAATTAAGAAAAGCCTAGAAGTTAAAAAGAAATCCCTGTTTTCAGTTGTGAAGTCTAGAAAGGAGATCAATCTTGTAATTATAGAGGATACTGAGTTTCTGCTTTTAGGTATTTGATCTTACTTCATCATTATGTTACAAGGCCTAGAAAGATTAAGAATTTCTTGCTGAATAGGGAAAAGTCTAAGCTAGGAGAATCCCTTCAATTTCTATCCTACTTACTTTTAAATAAAGAAATTAAGGAGTAAATAATTAAAGCAAGCAGGGGCAATACAATAGTAGAGAACTCATTACTAGTAAAGGGACCTTCTTATAGAATATTCGATTCTAGGTATAACAAAGTTTTAATACTCTCGGCAACTCAAAAAGCTAGTCTTGTTAGTCAAAATTTTTTTGTTTTCGTATCCGAGAAGGGGGTTTCTTACTCATAGAATTTTGTGAACTTACAATTATGTATGGCTTAACTACGCTACACTTATGATCCGGCATTCTTTTTTGCTGGTTAAATCACAGCTATTAAGACATGTCGCTGGTTCAAGTTGGGTCAGTAGCACGAGCTAATTCTCCTCATGTAATTACTTCTTTATTCATACGAACAAAGTTTATCCTGCAACACACTTTAATTCTTTAATTTTAGTAAAAAAAGACCCAGTAGAAAGGGGAAGCTAAACCTTAACTAAAAATTTCCTATACTGGACCTTAAGCAGGACCCTAATTTCATTTCAAGTGGGCCCTTTTTTTAATCATAGTCTTTCACTTCATGTCAAATAGGGGATTGCGCGATTCCTAAAAAAAGGGTCCCCGTTCTAGTTTCAATCAAAGAGAAGCCTACTTTCATATAATACTGATCAAGCTGTTTGTAAAAGGGAAAGTCTCGAGCAGTTAGATACTAAACGCCAGATTGCAAATTGTAAGATAACGAGAAGTCTTGAAAATCTCAATATAGGTATAGTTATTGGATAGGTTTAGGGAACTTGATTAACACTCCAGTAAAACAAGCTTTAGCTCTTTTTTCCAGAAGCATTGGATGCTTCGAAATCAAAAGTGGGGTAACAGGGTTTAGCCTATTATATAGCTATCCAGGTAACCCTTCCCTTCCTTGTTCATTAATCGGAAGAACTTAATACGCCCCGGTATTTAAATTATTCAAGATTCAAAGCACCGGACTTGGACTTTTAAACAAGATCCACCGAATCCTAAAGCAAAGGAAACGCACTGGGAGGTTTAGGACCCTCAATTCAATAGAGTTACATGTAATTCGAGATTTATTCACTTAAGTTTGCAACTTTCCTATCATGATATACCGGATACTTAACTCTATTTGCTGGCCTGAGAAGAGACCCTTCTTGTAAAAGAAGAAGCTTTATAATAGAGGGGTTGCATAGGATCCTATAGTTTTCATAAAACTCTTACGGAAAGCGGATACACTTAATAATCTAGCAGAGCTTAAGTCACATTTCTTACTTCCTTGTTGTACATCATTAAACTACTACTTTCTTAGCAAATTGCCGAGAATACTTTTTCGCGTTAGTAGATCAAAAAAGCTAATAAAAATATACTAGAAAAGCTTTTAACATTTCTGGATATAGTAAATTACAAGGCGCTCCTTACTAACTTATCTGGTACGTCTGTCGAACTTGTGAATCTATTATAAATTCCATTAAGGAATAACTCTCGTATACTTGGGCTGTTTTATCACTATAACATAGTATAAAGGTTGCTCTGAATTTTCTTATGCAACAGAAGGAGGCTCACTAGATAAACTAGATAAAGAAAAGTATGGTTCTGGATAGGTAGGAATTCCTTAATAAACAAAAATATGAAAAGTCTCACAACAGGCTGAGTCTCTAAGAGCCCTTTTTTGTGCTCATACCTTAGTTAAGACCCCAATTGCTATGTTTCTTAATACCTAGACCTATCCAAGTCTTTGTAACTAGACTTTTTGACTTCTCTAACTTTCGTAATCTCTTAATCTCAATACCTATAGGATTCTGCAGCCCTGCTTTCTTATAAGAAAGACTCTTAATTAATTTAATATAAAAACCTAGAGGTCTGCCTGCCTTGATGATAAAACCTATAGCTTTCTTAAGAGAAGAACTTTGTAGCCCAACTCTGTATCAGTAACCTCTGAACAACTAGACCTCTATTTTTAACAACCTTTAAACCCTTCTTCAGAAATAGAACCCTATCGAAAGCTTTACCCGGTCTTGATAATAATTGTAGCTAAACTATAAAGGATTCTCGTGGGCTATACTTACCTTATCCTGTACTCTTCTTGTTGTTATGGTTTTGTTGTTGTAGCCTATGATACGTTGGATTCTTGTATCTGGGAATTCTATTACCTTTTATTTATTAGTATTCTATCTATAATATTAGTTATAGAGTTCTTGTTAGTTATGTATAGTAAGATTTTGTAATTGGATCTATAAGATAGTTACAGTTACCGTATATTGTTAGAGAAGTTTGATTTTTAGTTTAGCACTGTCTATCTAATCTAGAGATCTAGAGTTAGTATACCCTTTCTTACTGGGGAAAGTCCCTTCTGGATACCCTTCAGTAGAGCTAGGTGTATAAAAATTGAGTTAAAAGTAACCTTACTCCTGAAACTTTGCATCATTAAGGGATTCCTTAAATTGAAGAAATGTAATTTGGTTGTTTTATACCTATAAGTTTACTTGCTTGCATAATACAGCGATTCTTGAGAGCTGTTAAAATGACTTACTGAGTACGCCTTTATTAAAGAAGAGTCCTACTATGTGATAAGGAATTTCAAACTAACCGACCAGGAGCCCTTAAAAACATATAAATATTGTTCTAGTAAGTACTCCCAAAGGAAAACTTTTTAAGAGTAGGCGTGTGATACAAACAGTTGTTATAAAATTAGAAAAAGAAACTCTCTTTTGTATTCCCTTAAGTATGATGAATAACCGAACTTGTTGATTTGCAATAAATAATATAAGGATCCCTGTTTCATAGAATATAAGAAAAAGAAAGAAAGGTAAATACCTCCCCTGGAGACCTTGTTTAAAATTGAATCTCTCGTTTATTTGGAATAATTGAAACTCGACGAGAACCCCACCAGCCTTAATACCACTTGTTAAATAGGGAATACTCCGGCAGACCCGTGTGTAGGAGACAATTAGCTCCAGGTTTTGTTGTGGTGCTCTTTTCCTTTATTAAGTAAATTAAGATTCCCTTTATTTTAAAAAAGCATTGGATTTCTCTAGAGTTAAGGTCCTTGTTAGTTTAGGAACGAAAGTGGCAGGAAAAAGACCCCGCCAAAAGCAAGTAAGCTCCCTAATATGGCCATAAAACTAAAAATCAGCTTCGTATTTTCGTGCCTTATACGAGTGTTCTATTTTCTCTTTTTCTAAAAGATTTATTGTCAACTCTTGGAGGTAACCTTCTTGTTTTTACTATACTGTGTTGTTTGACTCTTAGTACCCTTACTGATACAAGTAGGAAGCCTAATGGATACTTATTAAAGCCAGCTTTTAGAGCTTGAAGGAAATAAATATAGAGAGTAACCTGTTAAAAAGTAAGGTAAATTTTAGTTTAATTGTTCAACTTTTATCTTTAAAGGGGCTATTCTTTTCTAAGAGTTACTATAGAAAATGATACAAGATGTTCTTTTAGCCCAATCTGGACACTATATTACGAGATTCCAACTGATAAGAATCCCTTCAAAAATATGCTATATCTGAGCCCACTTTTTCACTTAGCCTTCAGAAGGAGCGTTCGTAATGGGTTTTTTATTCAAGTGCTATTAGACCCCCTGCTCGGGGAGCCCATGTTCTCAAATTAAAGAAAGATTTAGGATATATCCCATACAGGTAAATTTTAGATGCCTGTCATTGAGGAGATTCCGTATAAAAGCAAGTTTTTTATACTCATTTTTGGCAAGAAGAGGGAGACCCTAGACTTCCCGTTGATTAAGAATTTCCTAATGGAATATGGAAGGTATAAAAGAGTTCGTTTAAGAGTATTCCTTGGTAACGGGCTAAAGGTACTCTAGTAACAAAGCTTATAGTTAAGTATTGCGCATTCTACTAAAATGAAAAGGTTTTAAAAAAGGTAATGTAATTAAGAAGGGCGTGCTAGTAAAAGAAAATCGCGCTTGCTAGAAGGGTTAAGTTTATAGGAATACCAAATACCTATAGGAATGCGCGCCGGAAGTCCTCGATAACAGGTAATAGAAAGATTTTTATTAAAGGAATATACAAGGGTTCCCTTTAGTTGAACAAGCACCGTATCCGGTAAAGCTGCTAAAGAAGTTACATTTGCCTCTTTTTTATCAATCCCAGTATTTCAGGGCCCTGGCTATCCTTTGAACTTATAATAAGATTTTCCGTGAATGGGAATAAAAGGAAAGGGATCCTAAGACTTTGAGAATAACCTATTGCGTAAACCAATGACATTTCTAGAATTTACTAGGTTACTTTCACTTAAATGTATAAGTATACTATGTTATCTTAAAAAATCTAGTATATACTAGACAGAGCTGTGTGCTGCCGAACTAGGAACCCCTACAAAAAGAAAGAACAAAGAATTTAGTAAAAAGGCGAGTGCGTTATTGTTAATTAATAAGGAATTCAAAAAAGGGTTGGTATATAGAGGCATATCAAATAGTCTAAAACCGTCCTAAGAGTTTCTCAGATCTATTAGAGATATAGAAATTTTACGTATCTAACTATCTGACTGAATGCTGAAGTTTTTTTTGCACAAAAAAGAATCGAAATGAAAAAGATTTACTTAACAATTAAGAGGGATCCCCCTTTATTCTTGTTTTTGCAATCCAATAGGGACGCCGATAACAAATTAGCTTTCCTTTTATTTACCTAACCTTAGTTAGGAAACCCCTTATTATGTTATGCAATGTTACCTAAGTAGTCTAGGGAAAAACTAAAGAGGAACCATAATAAGAAGATAAGAAGAAAAAAAGGAAGCTCTAAACGCGCATCCAGTATGAAAGGGATAGGGCCTATAAAAGTGTAAATGAATAGTAATATGTGGAACCAAGGAAAAAGTATGAAGTTACAAAATGCAGTTTAGCTTTTTAGTATTAGACTATCTACAGCCTCCCTATGTTTATTTATAAGAAATCTTTATCTATAAGATGTCTAGAAAGATCCTTTTGTAGCGCCCGGAGTAAGGTAAGTAAGAGACTTTTCCGATGAATAACTAAACTTACTAGCACTGGGATGTATGACACGCACCCCTTATTTTGCAAATTTTGAAGGGTCTAGTAGTTTGGCCTCAACTCTATACTTTATGCTTAGAAAGCGAGAAAATTGAAAAATTCGGTAAAATTGAAACTAGAATTTTATTTACTTTTGAAAAGGGGAGAGACTGCCAAGGCCTTATTCTGATATCGGATTTCTTACTCATAACCGGAAACCTTTTGGCTTGAGGACTCTTTAAAATTGAATTGCAAAACAATACTTATAAAAAGGTTTTTAGCGTTTTAGGGTTCTATTTTCATAAAGGTATAGCCCTTTAAAATAAAGAAGTCTTTTGTCAATATACTAGTAGGATGTGGGTAGGGAGTCCTAAAATTCTAGGTTTCTTATTCTTGCTAGTTAAAAGAAAGATTTTAACTTACAAATTATACAATTTAAGTAAAGTTTAATCTTACTTCGGACACTAATATTAAGAAAAATTATACTAGTCTCGAAAACTTTAGCTTTTATAACTCCTTAAAAAAGGGTTTCTAGTACCCATCTGAGTATAACTTTTATTTTAAGAGATTCGAACCTACGCACCGCTATTCCATAAAGGAAAACACAGAGAGCTCCTTATGAATTTTCTTGTCCTGAAAAAGAAGCAAATCCTTTTCGAAGCGTTTTAAAGGGGTGCGCTTATATACACAAAAAAGAAAATGCAAGGCTTTTAACAGGGTTCGGGCTGAGTTCTACCAATTTCACCCACTAAGACTAAGAATCCTTTTTGTGATATTTGTAATTCTTACACTCTAAAAATGAAAAGACTTCCTTTCCTTTTTTAGTCTTCTGTAACACCTTTTTTTAAGGGATACACTTACTCGGTTTAGGCTTCTGTTTTGCTTGCCTAACTTCAACGTATTAAGAGGGAAGGACAGATTTCCGTAGTAATTGAATCTAAGAGAACAATAAAGGGAGAACCGGTTTCTAATAGCAGGAGTTTCCCGTAGAGTTTATTCGTACCTTTCATTCTAACCAAAGTAAACGTATATAAAAATTGAGTTTTTAAGAGCATAGAAATTGACTGAACTTTCTCGTATCTTATAGGTATTGCCAAATACTGTACTAGAACTCTTCAAAAAAGATACCTATTATTCAAATCTTAGCTTTCTTTTGTATGACTCAACTGGATAAAAGGGCAATCCAATAATATAGTAGTAGAGACATAAAGCTAGCAATTTAGTAAATAAAGGGGGTTTTCCTATGTTTCTGGATCCATGTTAATGAAGTAAGTTACACGGCTAAAGTTTTCCAGTAAGTAAAAGAACTAAAGCAACGAATTTTCAGTAAAACGGGTGAAAGCTTTAAGGAATACCTTCTTTAGTTAGCCCGGGAGCAATAATTAAGTTAAGGAATAAAATGAAAGAAAGACCCGCGAAAGCCTGGGGGGTTCCGAGAATAAGAGCTCCAACTTGCAAGAGTCTCGATTAGTCAAGGTAGAGGGATTTCATTAAGGTTTTATGTTTTGTTTGTTTTTATAGTACAGGGACTGAGTAAAAAGAGAAGCTTAGGCAGTGTGTCTACTAACGTTTGTTCTAGGGCTACCCTTCCAGATAGTAAGTTTAGTGGAACTCTACAAAATAAGTATAATAGAGCTTGTAGAAGTCTAGGCAGTTTTCTTATCTTCCTTATGCAGTGTCTCAAGGTGGAGTTCTCCTTTTTAGTAAGGGGAGTGGTCTAGCGTTTTGTGATCATTACCTGTTTTGTACCGTTTGGTAAGAGAGCTCCCTTTTAGGTTAGGAGGAAGTCAAGAAGAGGGCACAAGCTGTAAGGAAAGTCAGTAAGAAGTTGATGGGGTTATAAGTATCTCTGTTCTATCAATCTACTACAAAAAATTCGGGGTAATAGAAAATAACCACAATAAGGAGGAGGGAATACCAATAAGATAAGTAGTACAATACATAAGACCTATAATAACAGTAAGTCCCAAAAGGTAAAGACTCCTAAGGCAGGTCTAGACTAAGGGATTTAGGAGATGCGCAAGGGGTTTACTATATATCTCTATATCTAAGAAGGATTTCCTTTTGTTAGCTTAAGATAAAGAGTTTCCAGTTTCTTTCTAGTGCCCAAGATTCTATGCAAGTTTAGTGGGTTTTCAACAAGTTGGCGGGGTTCTACTAGTCTTTTTCAGAATTCTAGATAGGAACTTCGGCAGTTTTCAATTTAAGATAAATTCAGTCTCTTTAGCCCTTTGGAAACAAATTCCTTTTTAAGAAGGAAAGCCCTTGTTGTTTCTTACTTTTCAAGGAATACTCATATAGTCTTATTTCTGATTCCTGAATTTCTTAGTTAAAGCAGCTCCTTCTTTTTGGGCAGAATCCTTGTACTATGAAGGGGTTAGCTTTCAAGTAAGGACATACTTACCTGGAGATTTCTATGTTAATAAATTAATTAAAGTTTAGTTCTACTGTATATTTAGGAGCAAGGCAAAGCCCTAGGGGATACCCCTTTCACAAAATTTTGTATTCCTATTTTTTCGGGGATCCCTTATATAAAATAAGGCTCACTTTTTTAAAAAGGTTATAGTAAGAAAGATTATCCTGAACTTTTATTCTGCGAGGATCTCTTGCATACCTTTTGCATTAAAACAAAGCAAGGGTTGCGGTCGAGTTATTTTGTTAAATGTAAACTAAGGAAAACCTTACGCCCAGGTAAATGAAAAATTTCCTGCAGGGCTAAAAAACTACGCTGTATGTTAACAAGAAAACTCAGGAGTGCTGAGAAAGTAATATGTCACTTAGGAAAATAACTAAAAATGAAAGGGGAAACCCGCTAGATAAGAGTAGGATGGAAGCTCCTTAGAGGAAGATTTATAAAAAGGGGGTTTATATCAATAAGAAATAAAGAGAATTCCATCTTTATCCGTACTTTATTAACGAGTAATTACAAATTCCAACAAGAGTCACCGATGAGGTTAGTATACTAAGGCAAAGCCCATACACTTAATTCTGTAGACCTGTATTTCTATTTTTCCTATTTTTTTAGGGATTGCTAACTAGAAGCTTAATTAAGTTGCTTGCCAAGGGATACTCTTTAAAATACCGGATTCCATCCGTATGTGTTTCTATCTCTTAAACTCTTTGGATCTGAAACCCTGGAAAGGCTAAGAAGGAATTCGCACATATTCCAAGAAAGAAAAGCGAGATCTTTGTCTTTTTTTGCGCCATGTAGTTCCTCCAAAATTAAGGGTAACAACGTTGAAAGGTTATAGCTTAGCTGAGGGCTTTCTGTGAAATAAATTTTAGGGTTCTCTAACCGGTTGAGTCAAACCTTTTGTTTTCAACGAGGCAACTCCCTGTACAGAATAGCTTAGAAAGACTTTTGATATTATTAAGGATAAGGAGTCAAAATCTTTATAAGGTCTATTTAAGGCATTCTTTAATTCTTTCACAAGGAACTTTTCTATTCTTAATTTGTATGTAGATTGTATGAAATCCCTTACTTTTCTTAATCGATTATAAATAGGGAGCCCCGTTAAACTTTTTGTAAGATTTTTTAGGAACTTTCCCGAAAGGAGTTTAGCACCCGATTGCCTTAAA
The DNA here is from genome assembly GCA_036897445.1 of Pelargonium tetragonum. Classification (NCBI taxonomy): domain Eukaryota; kingdom Viridiplantae; phylum Streptophyta; class Magnoliopsida; order Geraniales; family Geraniaceae; genus Pelargonium; species Pelargonium tetragonum. Next base: position 13,602 of record JAYMTL010000058.1, on the reverse strand, counting down.
GTACTAAACTTCTCTTTGAACTTGTGAAAAGCCCTAAATTCAGTTTTAATGAATCCAGTTATTAGAGAAAGCTACACTTCGACAAGAGCTCCTATTCATTTTCTATCCTCATAGTAAGGGTATCTCAAGCATCGGAATAAAGCTCCGGAATATTCTTCAAGGAAAGCTCTTCTTCCCAAAACCTGGAATTATCTTAAACTCCTTTAGCAGCTAACAAGGATATTAGCAAGATAAGAGCTACAAGAATACAAGAACTGTATAAGGAAATAGAAGATGGTTCCTGTTAAGTTAAGGCTTACAAGGTATCTCAGAAACAAAGAGAATTGCTTTCTATTAAAACTCGGATTTCTAGTTAGTTAGGAATCTAAGAAAGATAAGAATACATGTAACACTGGTGAAAGCCTTTCCTTGTTAACCGAAACTAGGAATGATACTGCACAACAGAATTTGTAAAAAACACCTCCTTGTACTAAAAGAAAATAAGGACTAAACAAAATAAGTTGCTTCCTAGGCGAATTACCCTTTTAAGACTTGGTTCTATATCGGAAACTGTTCTCTTACTAGCTGTAAATCTTACCTTTGCAATCTATTTAGATCGGAATCCTGAAGGAAAGCTCTTACAAAGACAAGAAAAACACTGGGTTTGGCTTAGCTGAGGTTGGGGTTCTCTATTATAACAAATTACCAATACAAATAAAAATTCATAGCAACAAGAAAGCTATGCCGACTTACCTAGAGATTCCTTGATCTAAATGAAAGCTATATTTGCCAGCTAACAAGGAACAAGGACAGCTGCTAAGAAGCGTACAAGGACAGAGATTCTTCATGTTCCTTCAAAGATTAGATTGGTTATATCCTTGGGAAAGCATTATAGAAAATAGCGATACCGTCATATTAAGAAAACTCCTGTTCCTAAACCCAAAGGAATACTAATACAAATTCTCAAGAATACAATTGAGAGGTTCAACACAAGTATAAGTTTCTCCTAGGAATCTCACTTTCTAATGGGATAATGCGCTTGTAGAGTAAATAAACTAGGCAGCGCTAAATAACAGAGGAGTTCAAGAGCTTAAGATGGATAACTTACAGGATAGACAATTAAAGCACGGAAAAGGTCTTACAATCGTTTGTTTTATTGTCCTTACTTTTTAAAGGATCTGGGCTATCCTATAGTAGAAGTCTTTTACAAAGGGTTTCTTTTCTATTTATAGGTAAAGGTAATAAAGGTAACCGAGAAAGAGTTGAATTTCTAGTAAGTCAAGTTAAAGAGTTCTAGTTGTTGTTGCTAAAGCTAGGTACGAAGTTCTTATTTCCTTAGACCGATCTGATCTAAGTTTAGGATATAACACTCTGAATTGTTTTTGTCTTGAGGATAACATAATCTGAATCTGAAGCTCTTTTATTTGTATTGCAAGAGATTCTATTTCTATTCCTTTTGAGTTGAGAATTCCTAGGATTTCGGATTACCCTTAATATCTTGTAGGCAAGTTTATCTTGTCTCTTGTGAATGATTCCGATCTTAATAGTGGATAAACTAAGACTTATTGAAATCACTCTCTTAATTCTTTGGAGCTCAAATTCCTCTGCTAAGCCAGAACTAAGAAAAACTATAGGAATTGTAGCACTTTTGACTTGTAAGCCGGTAAAAAATAAGGAAACTCAACTCGAGATCCCGACTACTCCTTATTAATATAATAGAACCCTTTTGCTACCTAAAAATTTGCTTTTTCACTTCGCCCGAACTGTAATTCTACAAAAAGCCTTCCTTGGAGCTTGGAAAGCTAGCTGGAATGTCAAATCTTATAACGCCTTTGTTTTTCTTTTCTTAGTTAAACAAAATTTCTTACTCATTATTATAATTGCAACTTAGTACCGGACAAAGGGGCTTCTCACAAGAGTTTTCTCTTTAGCTCTACCCTTTTCAGTATATAGAAGTAAAGGCTATGTTTGCTTGAGTTAGAGGAGACTGCATTAATGAGTACTTTCTTTTTATGCCTTAGAGTGCCGCTTTGTAAGAGCTTAGCTGAGTCATTTTAGCACTCTTGTTTTATTGTTAAGCGCAGAAGAAAGAATTGCAGAATGGGGTTACTTTTTTTAAGTAGAGGCTAAACGGAAGCCTTGGGATTCTTAGTAAGGGGTGCCTTATACTTTTCCCTTCACTAAAAAAAAGAAGGTTTTACTAAAAAGAATACAAAGCAGTAAAGTGATGCCTATTTTTGTAAAGCTAGTAGGGTTGCTAGTGAGACACCAAATTAAAAGGTGACTCTTGTTGGATATATATATAAAGAGACTCTGATTCGGCTTTTTTTAGGCTTTGTTTACAACGTATAACCCGGGTTTTTTAGACGTTATTATAGGAAAACTTTGACTCTAGCTCATCAGGCACCTGTCTTAGATTATCCACCGCTGTTTAGCTTAGGGGTTCTCTTAAAAGTCAATACGAATTGCAATTTGGTTCTCCGAGGGAAATATCATATATTTTATTTTAGAGAGTTAACTATAAAAAGGGTAAACTGGGGGAATCAGAGAAGAAGAGCTTTGGACCCTGTATTCCGTTAAAGAGATACTATAAAGAGCTTTTTATGATATATTAAAAAAGAAAAAAGCCCTATTATAAAACATTTTTTCTTAGATTATTTTACTGTAAAGTAAAGTCCTAGTCCTTGCGGTAAAGTTCAATATTTCGTTTCTGCTTCGTGAGGGTAAATCTATAGTAAAGAATTTTGTGTGCCCTTTTTCCAAACTCGAAAGCTAAACTTTTTCGGTAAAGATAATATCGAACGGAAGGTTAGGTTGTGTTTTCTTCTTGTCAAAGTCTCTGGACCCTTATTTCTAGTTAACGCGGGAAGTCTTAAACCTGTGACTTTCCTATACACCCCAGTTTTCTAAAGTGGTAAACCCTAACAATTTCTCGGAGTTTTTAGGAAGTTTCTCCTAGTAAGGGAGTTGAACTCATGTACCGTATCCTATTGACAAGGGTAACTATTTGTTACTGAGTTCCTCATTTTGAGCCCTTTGTAAGGCTGACCTTGATCTATCTTCTTTCACTTTATTATTTATGATTTAATTTAATTAAGGAAAGCTCTAAACTTACATGACATAATGTCTCCTGAAAAGCTTCTTTTATCACAAACCCAGTAACAGGTACATAGTAAAGGGTACCCGATTCCTCTAATCTTTATTAACTGCAACAGCCCTTATGTACAACCCCGCTTATATTTCTAAGGAAAACTCATAAAGGACTCCATTGTCTATACTTAAGATTAGACTTTAGACTTTATTACATAACCTATATAAGACTTAAAATGCGACTTTTTAAGAATAAAAAGGACATTACAGTTTAAAGCCGAAGAAGGCCTTTTTATTTTATTTATAAAAACAGTGCAAGAAAAAGTCTTGTCTTTATTGAGGAACTTTCTTGACTTAGAGGCCCCATGCTAAATTCCAGTTAGTGTAATAAGGAACTTCGAGTAAGTAGGGATTCTCAAGCTTTTACACTCCCCGTTCTTCTTTAAAAGGTCACCTTATTCGGGTATAGAAAAATTGACTAATATTAACTGCTTGTCTTGACGAAAAGAGGTCTCTTCATTAAATAAATATCTCTAGCTCTATTTTCTTTTAGCATGATACATCTCGTGCATCTAGTAATGTCCTAATAGGTTCGTCCTGTTTTACTTTAGAAAAAGGTCAAAAAGCAAGATAAACTTTAAACTACAACCCGGTCGACTTGAACCCTCGTTTTTCTTCTTGATAATATTGTTCTAATTTCAAATCTAAGTTCGTTTCTTTAGCAAGGGGTCCAGAGTACAGCTACAGTTGACATCAAAATTTTTTTCATAAGGCATAGTGAAAGGCAAACTTAAATATATTACTAGAGGGCCGGGATGCACATGCTCCCAAACCAAAACCGAGGTACAAAACTTAAAATGCTTGACTAAATGGAGATTTTTTAGGGTTAAGGTGCTCGTACATTTGAGGTATTCAAAGCCCTAAATTCAGTTCTGGGTTAGTTAATAAAAAGTAAAGAACGACGATCTAAGTATTTGGCAGGGAACTCGCCTTTGAAAAATAGTTGTTTATAAGTAATGGGGCTCTACTAAGGGCTTTAGAGGGAGCTCGTTACTCCTTGAGCATCCACAAGCAAACCCTTGTATTCTACTGGATTCCATCCCTTTTGAAGAGCTTTAAAATATAGAAGATGTATATAGTTTTTGTACTATTAGTTTTACTAGAGCTAGAGAATCCGGAAAATTTATCAAAAAGGAAATCACTATATTATATGGGTAGTTGATTCACAACTTTTCTGCGGGTAAAATGCCATCCGATAGAAAGACTAAGAAATCCACCTATATCTCCCTTTTATATAATTATTAACTCCGTTCGAAGCTCCTAAACTATACTTTCGATTTCCATTTCTAGACTTCACTTACTGGAAGCGCATTCCTTACTTTAGCTTTTATAAGTTCTTTTTATTATCGGAAACCTGGAAACAAAAGAGTCACTTTTATTTAAAAGTACTTTTTCCTATATTTTAATTCTTTATTTGGCTAATTTTAAACCTACGAAATGACTAACACCAGAGCTTTCTTTGTTAACTAGATTACTCAATACAAACAAGACCTATATTACCTTGATTTTTTGTCCGCGAAACCCTAAATGAAACTTCTTTGAATAATAAAGAATAAAAAGCTTCTAAAGGCTGGTAAATTCTATTCATTTTTTTGCCATATTAAGAGTTATAGATTCAGTTTTCTTTTTTAATACCTTATAATCGGGCACCCGAAACTTTTGGGTAAGAGATACCTAGAGAAACACTTTAGATTAATCTTTATACAAAAACAAAAGCTTTTTACTTTTTGCGGGCATGTTTTTGTAATAAACGTATAATTTTAGGTACCGAAAAAACTTATACTTAGAATAATAGTAGAACTCCGGAAAATTCCGAGCCATGCCATCTAGAAAGGGATATTATAAGAAGCTTTTGTAGCTACTGCTTTACTATTGTTTTTTATTTTGGGTTACCCCTATTCTATTATCCTATTATAAAGATAAAGGCATTTTTTTTAGAGAGCACATACTTTTCTTTCATAAGATAGTTAGACTTTGTCTAGTTCACTGCCTGGAGAGTAGGGGTTTTACCAGAAGTTTCTCGCTTTATAGATAGATAGATCTTTTTACGGGGAGGCGTATAGCTTTTTACAACAAATTGTCTTTTCCTTTTTATTAACAACGAGAGGCTTACTTTCTTTTGATCTTTCGGGGGATCCTTTTTTACTTGCAATTCTCTAAGAAAATGAATACTATACATAACTCTCTAATAAGGATAATTATACGTAGCTATAAGACTCTAATACATAATACAAAGAATACAGGTAAAGGCTACACGAACACTAAGAGAATCCCTCTCGCTTAAGAAGACAGCTACACTAAGTCCAGGTTATAACACAAGTATAGTCCATAAGAAGAGTACTGATAGGGGCTTAAGCAAGACAAAGGCTGCGGAGTCACATGAAAGCTACAGGTCCCGCTTATGATAAGAGTAAAGCCAAAAGAGTCCCCGTAAGGTTCAAAAAACTAAAGTTATCTGGAAGAGTATAGCCGCCAGTGAAAGGAATTAAGAGCGTTTTGGAATTGGAAGGGGTGTGAGCAAGTCAATTAGAATTTTTACGGGGATCTATTTGAACCCTTTTTGACTTTGTATATTCCAGTTTAAGATAAGGGTCTTTAGGGAGAAAGCTAGGGTAATCTTGTTTTCAGGTCCAGGATACAAAGTTTGAGTCCACTTTTCTAGTAGCCGGGTGTTCCGTTCCCTGGATAATTTGTTTACAATAATAAGTAAATTATAGCTAAAGTAAGGATTTTTGTGTTTCTTATGTTTCCGATTTCCTAGATTCGAGTTACAAGACTCGAAGCGTTCCCTTTACAATATACCAGAGTTAGCCCTATCCTAAATGTGATCCCTTCTAGACTGGAGAAAGAAGAATTCCCTTTCAATTTAAACTTTAACAGCTCCTCCTCTCTGCTTAAATAAACAGGATCCGGAAAGAGAAGATACCTTACTTTTAATACCTCTCTTTATGAAATGAAATAGGGTAGCTTTATACCCATGCATTTGCTTTTTGTATCCCTGCTTTCTGTAGCTTATTTTCTACTGACTTACCTCTTACTCATAACTGTTTTCTTATCCTGTACCAGACCCCGACTCTCTTGAATCCCTCAGTATCTAGAAAGGGGGAACACTAAGGCAACCCCTTATAATTCAAAAATTCCGGCGAAGACTAACACTTAAGCATTGAGGATGAAACCAAACAATATAGGTACAATTCTATAAAAAAGGGAACTTTGGGGTGACCTTAACTTTACTATAGAAAAACTTTTAAGTGAAAGGCCTAATTATGGGGGATTTTTACGAAAGCTGGGGATACGTAGTGAGTTTAGTAAAGAGTGTTATGGATGCCCTGTAAGGGGACCCGTGAGTCTTTACAGATAATTAAGATTCTAGTAAACATTTTGATCTTGCAAAGGTTCTACTAAAAGGGGTATACCTACTAAGCGAAGCCTTTTTAGTGACATAATATTAAAACTGAAAACTGTTGTAGCAGTTTGATGTTTAAATAACCTATTATGATTTAACCCTGCCTAGGCACAAAATCTATCCAGCATAGAGGAGTTTCAAAAAGGAAGTGAACCGAGTATTAAGTTTCCTAGTTATTTATTAGTATCAAAATAGGAGCTCCGTTCAAGCGAACCCGTCTTAATTCTTTACTAGCAGCGAAAAGGAATTTTTTTAATCGACACTCACTTTCTTTAGTAACAAGAGGATTCTCTATAGAATATTCCGAGGTTTTAATGTCAGGATTCCTTTATTCAACTCAGAAGAGTTGGCGCAAGAAGATTATAAGCTAACACAAGTTACTTCAACCTTTTCAGGTAACAGAAACCTCAAGGAGAGTCCTACACTAGCGGCTCATTTAGAGTCTACGATACAAAATTTTTAGGGGGTTGTGTATATTATAGTCATAACCCCTTATATGCAAATTTTCTTAATGGAATAAGACTACTACATTAGTAAGAAGTTCCGCAATAAACCCTCCCTCTTATATCCCCTGCTACTCTTAACTTTTGAAAAAGTCTCAATTTCTTGTTTGAACAACTTAAACCCAAGCGACACTACAATATGGTAGGCAGACTAAAATTCTAGTGTAAAACTAAAACAACGAGACAAAGTCTCCCTCTTTTTTGGAATCTTATCCGCCTTAATAATTTGAAGATAATTAAGGGTAAACCTAACGATATTCTTTTTAAACATGAGTTCTAATTTCTTTTCAGGTACCCCATAGAAAACGTTAGTTACCAAATTTTTGGAAGATTCATGATACATACCGGGGCTGATTTAAGGTATAAGTTTTAACAAACTTCCTTTTGTTGGCTTAATAGGGGAGCACTTCCCATAAGGAGTGTAGGGTCCTGTGAATTTTTGGCTGGAAATGAAATAACTATTATAGACATATGCAGTGTAATTGAAAGCATAAAATCTTCTTTCTATTTGATTAATGTACGCCCGACGCCTTGAGACCTAGTAAAATCGAGCTTTTAGTTGAATCCTTAAGAGACAGAAGTCAAAAGAGTACTAGATTCAAACGGGAGCTTTCCGACAAATTTCTCTTTTTATTTAGGAGTTAGCCCTAAAATATCCTATTATCAAGTTCAGCGCATGCCTAAGTTAGGGGTTCCCCACATATATTAAAATATCTGTAGCAAAACTTAATTAGTACAAGGCAGTCTGAACTTCATGAGTAAACTAAGGAGCTTCTCTAAGCCCTCAGCCTTAACTTAAGTGCTAGAAAAGGGTTTACTTCTCTTGTGAATTTCTTAGAAGGGTTCCTAAGAGGATTTTGTTTTTGAATGTTATATACTAAAAAGCTTCAGTTGCTTGCTGAGATGTAGGAAAAACAGGCATAAAGTCCTATATTAACTATCCATACAGTGCTCCGGGCATATAAACTTACAAAAAAGTCATTTCAGTTGGTACTTTTTAATAAAAAGAATTTCCAGATACGTATCAGCCCTTAAAATTTGGCCTTTTTTTGCTTGAATCAAAATACCCTGAAGGTAAACTAAGACTCCTCGTGAACCCTTCCTTTATAGCAAGGGTTCGTTTATTTCCTCGTTATTTAAAACAATTCTTACTGGACTCTTTCTAGATTCCTGTTTAAATTTAACACAACTGAAAAGCAGAGGAGGCTCCCCGGATATGCCTTGATTTATACCTGAGTTTGCCAGAAAAACCCCGATCTCAGAAACTATAAAGGCAAAAAGCACGAAGGATTCTTGAGTATAGCTCCTATTTAGTTAGCTCTTTATCTTTATAAAATGCAGTTAATTCCATAGCCCTTAACGCATGAAATAGAGAGGAGCCCCTCAGTCATTTATGAAATGCGTTATACAGTCAAATTAGTAGCATAGAGTTTAATATATAACTTTAAAAGAAGCTGGAGTGAGCAGTTTCACTTTGTTTGCTATTAATCACAAGCCCCTAAAGCTTGCTTAAGCTATTTGGGCTTTTTTAGCCCAAAAAAGACTCCTTAAATTCAGAAAGGTCTGATCAAAAAAGGTTCTCCTTTTAAGGGGACACTTTTGCCGATGATAGAATGAGAATCTCTAAAAAAAAGTTTTAGCTTGGATTAGTCTTGGTATTCACAAGAAAGGGTTCCTTTTTTTAGGTAAATCTTGGGTGAAAGAAAGAGGCTCGAGTCGGGCGTTTTAATAGCTTGTACCGAGGGCTCCTTCGCGTGCGTGGAATAAATGCTGAATTTTTAGTTGTAGGTTTGGAGAGTTCTTGCCTTATAGAATTTAGGCTTATAACCGGAGTTTGAGCTTTGAGGATTGTCTATAAAAACCCCTTTAAGAGTTTAATTAAAAATTCTTTTTGTACTAAAGCAATTCGATTTTACTTAATAAAATAAAGCCTACTTCTATTCTAAGGGAAAGACTAAGTAAGAGCTAGGCACTAAAATATACTTAAAGGTTTTAGGTTCTATAATGTAAGCCTTACATTATTTACTATGTCTCTATGGATTGGATTTAGGTAAGCGTCTTTAGTAGTATAAAAGCATTAAATCCCTTAAAAATTGTATCTACCTCAGTATAACTCAGTAGAATAAAGAGGCGCCCATGTATACTTTTAACCAGATGCTAAAAAAGGGGCATGTGCTAAAGGCTTTATTTAGTATCCCGTTTTCACAGATAAAGCTATGCTTATGATTTTTAAATGAGTCGGCCAAGTCTTTTTCTAAAGCTTTGACTTTGCTAGTATACTCCTTAATACAAAGAAACTAAGAGTATACAGGAAAAGGTTCCCTTTACTTTTAGCAGTGGTGTCTTGTAGCTAGGGTATAGGTTATATAATATCGCCTATTCAAACGACAGCTACTATAATTATGAATTATGTGTGCTTTTGAAGCACGGAGTTACTATAGATAAACATTCTTTTTAGGGTCTTATATGAATCTTATTACAGTACTTAGAATTACCTTCTTAATCTGAAGGAGAAAGAAACTTTTATTATGCCAAAGTTGCGCCCTAGTAAAACCTTAAGGCGTTTTTAGTAGAGGTGGCGCGTGTTTCAAAGCTCATGGTTTTAAGGTCGAGCTAAATTAACGAAATGGAGTGCTTAAAGCTATACTGTCAAGAGGCGCCCAGCCCCGCACCAAATTTTTTAGTGCCTTTCATCAAATTGGTATGCTTCTTTAACCCAGTATTAAGAGCAAGGCTTTATTGACGATTAACTTAAAGAGTAGGAAACAAAAAGCTTCAGTCCTTGCATAGCCATTTATCCTTCGTGTTAGAGGTTCGAATCCCATGTTTAAAGAACTTTAGTAAGGGTTTTTATACTGAGGTTTTAGTTTAAGTTCTTGCTCAGTACTCTTTAGCGCTATATTTTTAAGGCCAGCTTCATTTTTTCTTCATTTTTGTAAAATTCTTAGTATTTCGTTTTTTATAGGGTCTTGAGTTTTGTACCGATATCATTTATCATTAAATGTAGGTAGATCTTGAATTAGTGCTATTGGGTTCAAGTCCTGTCTCTATAAGTCATTAAGGTATATTCCTATTCAACTCTTGTGTATTTCAGAAAGTTAAGCAGTGGGTCCTTGTATTTCTTAGTTTTAGTTGCGTAGAAGTCTAATTATAGGATTTTTCAGAAGTACTCTTTACAGTCCTGCACTGAGTTTAGCTAAATCTATTTAAAGCTTCTAAGGTCGGAGATCCCACTTACAAAGTATAGCTTTTTCAAATTTAACTAAATATTAGTTTTTTTAATTCCTTCAGATAAAAAGGCCTATCAAAAATCAAATATTTACCTTAAGTAAGGAGCTTCCTAACGAGGCTTGGAAGTAGCATTGCGTAAATAAGTGAGGACTAACGATATAGGTTTTTGTATACCCTGGGGTTAGATATTTTCATTCTCAAAAAGTACTTAGTTAAGAGCTTTAGTACATGAAAGTTGGAATTTTTTTATTAGATCGAGTCCGAGCTTTTCCAGAACTATGTAAAAGAATTCGTACTTTGAACAAAGTTAAGGAAGGGCAAGGGCTTTTTAACAGGGCTCTATGACTAAAAAGAAAATTCTGCGGGCTAGTAAAAGTAGTAACTAGAAGCCTATTAAAATTTAATAGGTTCCTTTTTTATGTTTTGTACTAATTCTTATAAAAGCTTTCCCGCTAGGAGTCTCCTTTGGAAAACTCCGCAGGTTGCAGTGTAAGTATAGCTCCCCTTTCCTTTAGTCGGGGTTGGGTGGACTAAATAATCGGAGAGACAGCTAATTTGGGAGGTTCTAAAGCCGGATATTCAGTTTTTCCTCTAGTTTTGAGTCCCTTGCCGGAATTGTCAATAAGCTCTTTTAAAGTCTCGGTATTTCCTAGATACAATTAACACTTTAATAAAGAAGCCCTTTGGAGTATAAGAATTGGGGTGCATACAAATCCGGAGTATTTCCTAAAAATGAGAGGTTTCCAGCCAGAATACCCTACCTTAGAATATAGAATACTGAGTTTCTTAAGAGGGGCACATACAGTTCCTGGCAAGGAAAGGTTTTTGTGGCTAGTCCCAGAAAAATAGGGATTAATTCCATAACAAAGGCAATTCAAGCCCTATAGATAGTTACTATAGTTAAAGATGGAGAGACTTTTTAAGTTGTAGGGGATATTTTATCTGATTATCTATAGATACTAAGATTTTATTCAGTTAATTGACAATTATCGGAGATCCTTATAAAGTCTGTTAGGGGCGCACTAACAAGGCTTTTTGACCAAAATGTACTTTACCCTAAGGAGTGGGGATTTACTCTAAAAAATCTTTTTATTGTTCCTACTTTTGTAATATATCTTAATTTAGATTTAAACTCACCAAAGTTATCCGCTTAACAGGTCCTATCAAGAGAAGAGAAAGGCCCTCAGGCTTACACAGCTCTGCTTTTTATTATATTCTTTGTCATCCTTAACCCCAAAAGAAAAGGGTTAAAACTTATTATGCCTAGCTAAATCTCTATCTTCTTAAACGTGGGATCCGGAACCTAATAAAAAGGCTTGACTTCTACACTGTCATTGTTACTTTCATAACCCGTATCTTATCTCAGTCTTCTTCATAGCTATACCCGCCCTCTCCTCCTAGGAGCTAGTAGACTACTCTCTTACTTTTTGTTACTGAGCTTCCCATCTTTTAAGTCATCTAAACTTTGAATTGTTATCCTATATATAATAGGCAATAAAGCCCCCGCCAAGTGCTCTTTTGTTCTACCACTGCCCGGAAACTTCTTATAGTGTAAGTTTAAAAGTGAAACTAGACCAAAGCAAAATTCAAATGAAACTGGAAAGCTTTTTCAGAAAATCGGGAGCTCTGGACAAGTAAAAACCCGTGATATAATATATTAGATTCGAAATTCCACTGCATTACCTTATAATTATACTAATAAAAATTTTGAATTTGAAAGAAAATAAAAAATTTCAAGGTTTTCTTGTGTATGTAACATTCTTCGTGGTTAAAATACTTAGGTGCCCCTTATAGGAAGATTTTCTGTGTAGGTCTATCTCACAGATTAATGAAAGGTAAAGAAAATTCCCAAATATCCCAGCACTCTACATTATAGGGGTAGCTCTTACGTAAAACCCTTTTGTTCGATTGCTCGGCATACTTCTTATATGTTTGTTTGGGAAATAAAGGTTGCGCAGAGATATAGTCATAGAGATAGAGTGTCTCTTTCGGGACTTCTGTCCCTGGTTCTACGCAGTAAGTACAAAATAAAAAGGAATAAGTAAGGGCTCCCTTTAAAGGGGTTTTCTATGCCTGCACAACCATACTAAGTACTTTTTAACAAACCTGTCCAGATAATTCTAATTCTACCCCTAAGGTCCATAAAGCAAAGAATTCAGAATTGTTTAAAATTAAGTTCTGTGTTTTTATTTAGTATTTTGAATCTAATAGATACCTGAAAGTATAATTATATTCTCACAAAGGATTTTTTCTACACGACTCGATACAATGCGTAAAGAAGCAGCCAAGGCAAATTAAGTAAAATAGATTCTATGCCTGTAACACAAGCAAGTTTTACGCGCCTAAAATTATATTAGAAAAGGGGAATCGTGTGAGGCCTAAAAGTTCTTTTTTGCACCGGCCTTCACAAAGGGCAACTTACTTTATCTAGAGCTTATCCTATTAGCCTTTAAGATCGAAAACCCTAGAAAAAGACTTAGATAAATAGATAAAGAAAACTCAGACAGAATGAGTACAAAAACCCTCGCTTATGAATAAAGAGCAAGAAAGTAATGACACTCAACTCTTAAAAAGTTAGCAAGCAATTAAACGTACATAAGTGACAGCACCCGGTACGCCGGTTTTGAAAATATCTATGCACAACCCGATCTAATTGGAACAAAGGGATCCTTAGACCTAGCCTTCTTTAAATCAAAGTTTTTTCTATATAATATTCTTTTTTCCCTAGTATAATATAAAAAGGGTCAAAATCTATTTAGATATTCGATTCCTTCCTTATAGACTTTACACTTGTTACATAAAATACGAGTACCCACCTTAGGATACGACTAACAAGGATCCGCAGTGCAGTACTTTTTCAAAAAATAACACCTGCGGGTAAGCCCACATTTAGTGACGATTTTTCCGAATTAACTACTCGCTACTAGGAGAGTATTACAATGCCCAAGGTCCCCGCGAGCAAAAGCGCTTAGGTAGAATACGTTTTCGATATTATATCCAAGGAGATTTAATAGAATCCGAGTTCTAGTCCACTTACTCACTACGAATCCTTATGTTAGCTTTCTAAATATCCACAATTGCTTTTCGCGCAACAATCTAAAGATCAAATCTAGACTTTTCATTCCATTGTATAAAATATCTAAGATCCTTGTTAGAAATCCCTGCCTTTATCTACACTAAAGGAAATGCTCATCCTTATCTAGAAAAGCGTACTCCTCTTTCCAAATTAGACCTTACTTTCATTCATGAAAAATAATAAATAAAAGGAATTTGTCTTCTAAACGCTTTGGGCTTTTCCCAGGAACCCCTTTTGCTACACACAATGATATAAAC